>JAOSBM010004132.1:0-22331 GCA_027568955.1 Erythroxylum tenue
GTACCGTACTTTCATGTGCACAAATTTCACTGGTTACTAGTACCAGTATGCATGGACAGTCCTAAGTCATTCCGATCCATCACATCCTCTGCCAAATTTACTATTTTACCCTTCCAGTAGGGGGTGGGATGTTACATTGATTGTACTAACACTTACCCAGATGGGGTGATTGAGGATGTGCTGGTGCAAGTAAATGAAATAATATTTCCTGTTGATTTTTATGTGATTGACATTAATGATGGAACTTCATGTAATCCAATACCTATTTTACTAGGGAGATTGTTTCTTAACACAATCCAAACTAATATAGATGTTTGTGAGGGAAGTTACTTATTTCAATATTTTTTACGTTAATAAACACTCCCATAATGACCATTCTGTTTCTACAATTAATGTGATTCCTTTAGTACAAGAGGATTTTAAGTTGTAGCATATAAATAAGTAAGAAGCGGATTCAATGAAAGAGAATACCAAAACTTTTAATGTCTTGTCGAAAAGCTTTATCTTTAGTCAAAAAGTGCTTCTTTATTGCGCTAAATATAAACTATTTTTACATAAATGTTATCCTTATTGGGTTAATTCTTTTGTGATTACTAATGTCTTTCCCTATGATGTAGTAGAGATTAAGAGTTTAAAAACAGGGAAGACATTGCATGTAAGTGGTCATCGACTCAAGCTTTATCTTAAAGAAGGTCAAATGGAAAATGTCGAAGTTGTGATCCTTAGATATCAAAATTTTGTAATATGATGAGGAAAACATAGAGTCGAGTCGAGCCAATGACAATAAACAAAGGTGCTTCTTGGGAGGCAACCTAAGGTAAGTTTGTTTCTTTTCATCTACATTTCCACTTTTTTTTTTTGTTTTGTTAAATGCCTACTTCTTACTTTTGATGTTACATTAGGGATAATGTAAGTTTTAAGTGTGGAGGTGGGGATCTTAGTTTTTACGCATATTTTTAATCTTATTTATTGCTTATGTGTTTTTCTTAAGCATTTTTAAAATCAAACAATCAAACAAAATTTCTTTTTTTCTACTGCTTTTAGGACTATATAGCCATAATTAGATAGCGAATTGACTAGAAAAATTCATGGAAAATTAAGCATGTACTTTTACTCTTGTGATTGGTTTATACAGATTATCTTTAGAAGAGTAATGACTAGAGGGGAGACACAAGCTAATGAGACTTTGAGCATTTATAGACCGACACATCCATATCAGTGTCATTATCTTTTGTTTATATGTGACCTTCATGACATGTACTTCATGACTTTGCTTTGATTTTCTATTTGATACCATACTAGCGATTAGTATTATGAAATGCTTAAGATACTCATTTTGGTTCACATTTGGTTTTAGGTACAAGTTGGAAGCACAAGATCTAAAATGAGTTAAAAGCACATTCTTTGAGCCATCCTCTTAATGTCCAAACTCATTTGTCTTTTTGGAATAAGAAGGAGATGGATTAGAGTGAAGATGGGACAAGAACATGTAAGAAAATAAAGAATTCACATGATTTGCAAGATGCACGGTTGTGCATAATTTCGAAAGACAGAAACCTAGTTTTTCATATAAATAGATGAGTGAGTGGCCAAAGAAGATGTGAACCATTTTTGGCTAAAGGAGGCTGAACACACTTCTTTGAAATTTGTAAAGGGCTAATCTTATTCCTTTTAGTTTATAGGTGAAATCGAAGCCAAAGATCACATCTAAACATCTCTTCATTGTGTATTGCTTATCTTCTCTCTATAGAGATTGTTTATATTATTCTTTGCATATTGTTTTGGGTATTCATGTATAATAGATTAATATTCTAATTCTTAATACATTGTTTATTCCATTGCTAGAATATGGAATACAATACGTAATAGTTGTGTTTTCGATTCATTTATGGTAAACTAATGGTGTTGAATCATTAGGGATAACATAACATAGGTTAAATAACCCGAGTTTATATGGTTATTAACTAGAGTAGTCTATTTTCTTAGCTCATGTTGTCACTATCCTATTGAATATAGAGAGCTTATTCTAAGTTGCTCGATAGCTAGGTTTAGTTAAAGCGCTTATTTTAATTAAACAAGACCTAAGGAAAAATTGAGGTTAACATAGCTTATTGTTAACCTACGGTTAATAACTTTTAAGAAAGGTGTGAAATCAACAAGACAATGAAGTATGTTTATTTGTGTGTAGGATGAGATTGAACTAAGAGTCGAATTCCAAATGCATTCACCAATCTTTTCAATCTTCAATTGCTTGATTTGATTTGCTTTTGTCACTCCAATTTCAATTTATTTTCTTAGTTACATCCAACCAAAACCCCCCTTTTCCTAAACACTAATTCTTTTCATTAAAAAAGCTACATGTACATTTCCTGTGGATACGATCTCTACTCACCGCTACTATAAATTTTAGTGTGCAAAGTTAGGTTTTATTTTTTAGGGCATTCGACACACATCAATTAGCTTATGTCTCTTTTGGATCACATGGAGATGAAGACATAGTCTAGAATATGAGCAGAAGGGTGATTATTTGGAAATGAAAATATCTAATGTGCAATACAATTTGAGACATGATCATGTCTTACCTCGTGTTGCCTAGAGAAAAGACACAAAGAAATAAATAGCCAAAAATATAGATGTGTTAAAGCCTATGCCCTCTTCTAAATTTATAGAAAGACACGCCTATGCCCTCTTCTAAATTTATAGAAAGACACACCATTTGGGATACGAGTATGTTCCATACCATATCTAAGTTGGACATAAGGAATAAAAGTGACTATAAATCCTAATTTAGGAGATATTTTGTCATTTTCTATTATAAAGCTAGAGTTAGCCATCAGAAGGTATAATAACCCTCTAGAAATCGACTTGTAAGTCATTTTCAGTGGAGAGGAAGTTTGCACGTCATCCCAACACGCAAAAGAAAATTGGGATACTAAGATTTCATCTAAATGCCTTTTTAGCTTGATGCTTTTATTTTATCACTTTTGTTTATTGGTGTAAACATAATTTTTCGCTAGTTTATTTATATCCTTTAACTGATGAATCTTGTTATTGTCTATAATAAGGATTGATTCAATATTATTTATGAAGAGATTTTTATTTATGTTTAATTAAGTAAAGTTACAATCCGTCTTTTGATGTTAACAAATCGTAAGTAAAACTAGTGAGCTTATTTTTTATGAAAGACATATGAAAGCAATACTGATCATGCACAAATCAAGATACATCTTATGAAGATATTCGAGAAAAGTTAAAGTTTAAGCCATTCAAGTAAAGAAGAAAATTAAGACCAAGGAAGAAAAAGACAAAAAAGTTATATAAAAAAGTTTAATATGTTTTAAACTCTCTACTTTGTCATTTTTTAATATTTTAAAGGCATATTATGCATAAACACATAATCATTTTAACTTATTACACGATTTTTTTCAATCATCAAGAGGAACTAAGGTTTTAATATCAATGAAAACTCTTTTAATCCTTAAAAATATTTTTGGGAGAACATTTAGAGAAGTGTTTAACTCAATTTTACATTAAGAAAAATAAGTTTGAGTATCTGAAGATTTTAAAATCATGATTTTAGGTGTAACAATCGACTTATATAAGCTAGTAATTAACACTATAGGTTAAAGTTTTTGGAAGACATTTGTGTCGAAATAATGACCCTCAATCGTGACAGAAGGTAGGCCAATGTCGTGGCTTGCGTCGGGCAGATGCACAAAAACTCACAAATTTCATATATCGAGGGATTTTTTGGACCTTTCGAACCTCGGAAAAACCCTAGGGTTACCCAAAACATAAAAAAGTATAAAAAGAACATAAAGAGGATAGAAAGGGAGCATTTACATCAGCCACTTTTGAGAAACCCTAGAGAGAATTCATCAAGA
Source organism: Erythroxylum tenue (assembly GCA_027568955.1). Lineage (NCBI taxonomy): Eukaryota > Viridiplantae > Streptophyta > Magnoliopsida > Malpighiales > Erythroxylaceae > Erythroxylum > Erythroxylum tenue. The sequence goes on from JAOSBM010004132.1 coordinate 3,885, forward strand.
GATCGAGAAAGAGAAGAAGGAAGAGAGAAGAGGAGAAGAAGCTGACTCGATGTACTTCCTGGATCAGGAGTTTCCTGACGTCGCTGCCTCCCATCATCCGTTCAGATCGTATTTCCTGTTTATTTTCAGTTTTATTATTGTACAGAATTGGAATAACAGATAATGATAGGATTTTTGAATGTTGAAGATGTTTTAAAGTCACTTAAAAGTTTTATCTTTGAATTAATGAAATCTGATTGTTTATGTTTTTTGGATTTATTATGAATTAATTATGCGATTGCATAATTCGATAATAAACTGAGAGGGTGCATTGAATGAAAAATATTAAATTGGGCTAACAAGAGTTAGGTGATTTAATAGAACAAGAAATAAATCAAATCGGTAAATTATGCGAAGAGAGATCTTGTATAGGTTTTCGATAATTTATTAGACAACTTCAGAACTAATTAGGGTTTTTGATAAGCTGTTAATTGAGAGATTGCAACTTCCATAATTAGATTAGGGTTTATGATTTAAGGTTAATGGTTATATCTCGAGAGAGAGTAATTAACCCTAGGATCGTTTATAACCAATAATCTAGTAATTCATAATCTGTGAGGTTAGCGTTAAGGATAGGTAAATTTTCCTTTCTCTCATTTGGTAATTGCCTTAGGTTGATTCTTGGGTGTGTGTTACAACTACTGAATAATTAATATTGTCGTGTTCAATTCTTAATTTGATTGGTTGAATTAAATTCTCATTTTAGTTTTGTTATATTTTGAATTTCTGTTATTTGTTCTGGCCTTAGATTTTAGGATTAGATTATCCCTCCTTGTGGGATCGTCACATTATATACTATGCTAACAAACCGTGCGCTTGCGGATTATCGACGGTATTATTAAAACTTACACACATCAACACCCGATCAGTATGAAAAGGAAGAAATTCAAGATTAATGAGGTTTAAAAGCATTTAAATGCATGAATGGATGAAAACAAACATAAGAAGAGTGAATTGTATATCATTAAAGTATCTAAGAATGTGATCGTTAATGATTATCATAAATTAGATGCATCAAAACATGAAAATGAGACATTAAAAAAGAAGTTCAGTGTTTTCAAAGATTCACTCTCTAAATTCTCTAAGGGAAGTGAGAAATTTGAATGTATGATAGGATTTTGAAAGAGTGTAAATAATAGGCATGTGATTGGATTCAACTATGTAAGTAAATCTAATGTCAAAACTACAATTTTTAAGGAAAAATATTTATATAGTTAAAAACCCATACCTAAATTGAAAAATAGGCATGATGATCCACTTTTAATTAAACACATATATCATATCACTTGCTGCAAATTCTAGACCTTATCCTAAAGACAAACCTATACTTTCATATTTATTTAGATGTAAACCTAGGAATATAGCTCAATATTCTTAAGGAAAGAATAGGCACAATTTCTAAAAAAAGACATAATACCATGTAATCTTACTCACTCTTCTTTAAAACACAATATTAATTCAGAAGTAAGCATCAAGTTTCCATCTATAATAAGTATCATAGATATAGTTTCATCACACTACCTAAAAGGAACAATCAATATCCAAAGGAGGGATCCCCATTATGCATATAAATAAAGAAGACTAGGTATTACATATTTGCATCAGCAACACTATAATGCTACATATATGCATCAGCAACACTATAATGCTAACTCATATCATTCAAATAATATGATATGCAATTTTTGTAGTAAATATGGACATATTGATATATTTTTCTTGATAACTAAAAATGAATTAGTGATCACAAATTAAAGGGATCTAGGATCTGAACAAGGATCCTATCTATTTCAAGATAACTGAAAAATAAAAACCAACTTGTAGAGCTAGAATATTGCAGTTAGTTCCTTCTCATTCTAAAAAGATTACATCAGGAAACAGAAAGGAAAGGAATTAGCACCTGATAGGAGCAATCACATAAAAGAAGGATATGTTTCCATAAAGCTAAAGAGACCTAGCATTGAAAGAATAGATAGTTAATAGATTCATGACCAAGATTATAGAGGTGACAAGTTGAATTGGAGAACTCCTAATTACTTCTATATAAGACTTGTTTATGAATCTTTAAGATTTGTTTCTAAACCAAGTAATAGAATGATCAGAGTTTAGGATTGGATTATAGTTATGGAGGTTTTCCATAATAGAAAAATCCTCTCATAAGGTAATTCTAATCAAGGCCTTGGATAATCTCGTTCATGCTGACTCTATGAAGGAGAATATATCTCACTGCATTCAATTTAATCCTTTTGTATAATTCTCTTAACTTATACCAATTGTCATTGATAGCCTGTCCCTAACTACCAAATAATAAATTCCTAACTACCAAGACTGTGCAGTAAATGGTGAGATAGGGTTGAACCACAGAGAGATGGGATGCAAATGCTATTTCAAATGTTGCATCAAAAGAAAACAAAACACCCTGAAATGATGAGAACAAGACAACTAAGATGCAATCAATGTAAACAAAAGATAAACACAAAGCAAATTTAAAAAAAACTAATAATAATGGTGAAGAAGTGGGCTGGAGATATCTTCGGGATTCCAGAATGTTCATTGATCATTGAATCTAAACAAAAGGTACTCTTATCATGGTGTTAGCCTATGGACTCGATTAACCTCTCGAACCCTCAGTTTCTTTAAAATAGGCAAAACTAAAAAGCTTTAGATATGCCCCGATTTCCATTATAACCTAGAATAGGCTCTTTAAGTTCAATGGCAAAGATGCATTAGGTAATAAGAAACAACTAACTTAGGCTACCTACTCATAAGCTTGGAAGGTGTAACCTAAAGGTATGGGATCCTAGATTAGTTGATTAACTATCCTGACAAATTCAACTAACCTATAGCTACTTCCAGGAATCACTATGGACTATCACATATCACACGATCAACCCTAGCCTTCAGATTAGAAAGTTACCTAAAGGGTGATCAAACCTATAAGCAATTCCTAATTCATGGCATTTATCCTAAATCCCAAACTAGCCTAGACCTATAAGCACCTTAAAACCTCCAAACCCCTAAGTAATCTAGCTACACATGTTCATATCAAGAAAAATAGACATTAAATAAACAAAACTCATACTTACTCAAATAAAACCAAGGCTGGAAATTATAAACGAAGTAGTTAAAACCAAACTTCAACACTAACTTAATAGAAATCAAAACTCTTTATGCTAACAAATAACTAATCTTAACCCAAATTACAAAATTTGAACTATTTGCGTCAAAATGAAAATTCTAGCACATATAACTTGCACACAAACCCAAATTACTTGATCATAAACCTAAGAACATGCATAAATCCTAACTATTGAACACAAATTAATCAAAAGCATCATAAATAAGCAAAAACCCATAACATAAACCATTAAACATTCAAATACCCCATAAATTCAGATTTGAAAAACACATAAATAAACTCAAACAACCAAGATTAAAACTTGAAAATTGCAAGAATAAACATCCATTGATATATCATAAAGGTTCCTTACACAATTCATGAGTTTCAACTATAAAATCCATCAAACATTCATTCTAAATATTCTGGCACATATAAAAACGTGATTAACACTAAGAAAGCTCCAAACTAATGGAATGAATATATTAAGAAATATGAAAATAAAGCATTGAAAATGAAATAAACTAGCTAAACATAAAGAAAATAATAAAAACTTTTCTGCTCCTTCCTTCTCTCTTCTTGAAGTTTTCCATAAGTGGCAGATTGTGGAGCTCTCTTTTTGGTCTTTCTTTCTTTCTTTATGCAGTATATTCCATTTAAGGTAAAACCTAGGGTTTTCTTGTGCCACAAAATTCTAGAAATCCCCTCCATGTCTACGTGCAGGCCACGAAGCCCAATCACAAGGCCACGATCGTGGGTAGTCAGCCACGATCGTGGGTAGTCAACCACAATCGTGGGTAGTCAGCCATGATTGTGATAGAGAGCAGACAAACTGACCATGATTGTGCACTAAAGACCACGACATCACGATCGTAGTTGACTCCCCACGATCATGCACTTGTGATCAAGCTTCTGTCACGATCGTGGCATATTGGCCCTGGGTTATTTCCCGAGGCTTCTCCGATTCTCCTCCAAATGCCCTTGATGGTTTCTCCTCTATGGATGGCTCTCCAAACTTTGTCAAACTTCTTTCTTTTAGAATATATTTGTGTTCAGTCCTTTAATCTATATGTAAACACAAGATAAACAAAAATTGAGTATTTAAACACAACAATAGAATTGAAAAGACATTGAAATGCATAAGAAAATATAATATGATTCAATCCTATCAGTCATATGAAAACCAAGTACTTTACTTGTTACCAATTAAGCTTTTAAATTATTGGCTAATCATGTCTCTCATTCTTAATATTTTTCCAGTGCGAAAGAGTAATCTTTGTTATTTTTTAAACTCTAAAAATTACTGTCTTTTAAGTAATAAGCTTCATCCATTTCACCTAAATGGATTTTTTGTCAATGAAAAGCTTCTATATCCTTTTAGAAATTAGCATTTTGTTTATGTCTTTAATAGGCACATAATCTCCAAACCTCCTTCCTCTTTTGGACAACAAACGCTAACCTTTTTTTTACTTTAGTAGAAGTATACTTTTCACATTACCTGATTAATGAAAGTTCTTAAGTAGTCTCTTAACTGACTCAATAAGATTATTTAGAGGAATTAAGTGAGACCTCTAATGGATATGCATATTATTAAGCATTAAGGAGATGAGTTTCAACTTGTTGGTATAGGAGATGGTACAATTTTGCTAACTATTAATCCTCTTCTAAATTGTCTCTAGTAAAAGAAACCAATCCGTATAAGTAAGCCTTTTAATGGTAGTAAGGAAAAAGTATTTGAAAGGAGCTTGAACATGCTAAAGTCCAAAGATATTTAAGAGACTAATTGAACCACTTCGAGCTCTAACCAATAAGAAGGTCTTGATTTTGCAAGGAATGATAAATAATCCTAATATATTTGAAAAGTATTAGAGTGAATCTATAAGAATTTGAATAGAACTAGAGTTAACACCATTAAATAGGAGTAGATCATAAGCATAAGCAAGGTTAAAGATTTTTATTTTTTTACATTTAAAATAATATTTGAATTTCTTTCTTACTTCATTATTATATGAAATGATTCTAATTAGGGCTTAAACATAAATTTCAAATAAATAGAGGTAAAGAGAGTTCCCTTTCCTAAGTTCTTTGGCTCCTTGGAAGAATTTTTATTAGTTCTCCATTTATTAAGATGCTAAAAGAAGTTGTAGTGATAAACTTGTAGATCCAATCAATGAAGAGACTTGGACAGCCAAATACCTTAGGGTAATTAATAATGAAACTCTAATTAGTTGATTCAAAAGCCTTGTAAAAGTATATCTTTATAGTGTATCTTTCAATCAAAAATTTGGTATTATAAAATTGAAGAATTCTTGAACTAGGAGGATGTTGTCACCAATGTTCCTTCCTTTAATGAAAAATGTTTGGCAAGTATTTATGAGATTCTTTAAGGTTACCATGACACTTTAAGCTAATAACTTTCAAATGATCTTGTAAATCACATCACAATAGGCTATAGACTTATAATATTATAAGGAATCGAGATTTTCTAGCTTTATGGCTAAACAAACATAGATTTTATTTAGCTCTATTAGCATCTTCATACTATCAGAATATTCCATAACAACCTCATCTACCAAATCACTAATGATACTTTATATTTTGTAAAAGAAAAGTTCATTGAATCCATTAGGACATGGACCTTTGTTGGGAATAAAGATAAAAAGTACAACTTTAAGATTTGATTTGTAGAAAGGCTATATGAGGGTCTCAGGTAGAGAAGGGTCTAATTAAGTAGAGATAAAGCTTCGAAGTTCCTACACAGAGGAAGAACGCTTAGAATTCATGCCTAAAGTGCCATTAAAGTAGTTATAGGTTTAATTATTAAGTTCTTTTTAATTAGAAGTGAAGTTTCCATCAACTTCTATCAAAGCATTGATTATGTTATGATTTTTTACTACAAGGATTAAATTATAAATAATTAATATTCATATGCCCCTTTTGAATCCATTGGAATTTTTATCTATATTTTAAAAATGAGTTATAAATATGTAAGGTCTGTAGATAGTTCCTAGAGGTTTCTTAAATAGGTTATTGGATAGGGATTTGTAAAGTTCTCCCTGAACTGAATTTAAAGCTCCTACTATTCTTGTTAAAAAGATTGAGCTCTTATTTTATGGAACTTAGATTCCATGTAAGTTACAGCTTACTACATTAACCTGCATATTTTTCTTAATAGCTTCAAAGAAGTTATTAATCTTAATAAGGTAAATTTGATTGGAGAATTAGTATTCTTTTCAAGATATCATGAACTTTTATGGGGGGAGTGACTTGAGTATAGAGAGTTTTCAATGTGAGCTCAAATGGAAGGGAAAATATTTAGCCAAACAGAATTTACTATAACCATGTCAATTTTATTGAAAAGTCATTCTCCATTTTTTCTTGTTACTCCAAGAGGAAAATTGATCCCCAAATGATAAGTCTATCATTCTTGTTAGGGATGTTCAAGATAAGAGTTTCATCAATCCTATATCTGGTATTTAATCTTATCCCTTCTTCCACTTTCAAGCTTATAGTACAATTAAAATCCCCTCAAAGGTATCTAAATTAAGATCATTCTATAACTTATTCCTTTGAAATTCTAAGTTAGCATCATATATGAAGGAAACACTGATAAGAGTTAGAAAGAAAAGAGTTAGAATGTTTAGGGGGATGACTTACTTAATGAGGAAGGTATTCACCACTTATACAACTTCAAAATTACAAGCAACTATTATCCTATCATTATAGTGATGATTTTGGTTAGATAAGGTGTTATATCTCTTTCCTAAAAATCAAAGATTTTCACTAATGGATTTAGTTTCTATTTTTGTATCTAAAAGCCTAAGAGTATAGTATTTTTATAAGATATAAGATCTCTAACCACTTTTTATTTATTTGGAATATTGAGTCCTGTAATATTCTAGGCTATTAAAGACATTAGAGGGGTTTAAAGCGGGAGACCCTTAGGATATTCTTCTAGTTTATTTTCCCACCTAGCCTTCTTTTGATAGAGGTAAATGATTCCTTATTAATTTTTCCTTCAACTTATATCTCAATAATCATCCTGAAGGAGCTAGATTGGTAATTGCTAATTTGAGAGTTAGAATTTTCCAACTCCTTGACACCTTGATTCATCTTTTGAGACAATGATGAATTAATGATACCAAAGGTACTCCTTACCGCTTCAGGATCATAATCCTTTTTAATCCTGATTAATTATAGATTTTGGTTAGTAGCAGTCGAGAAATATTCATTACTACAATTTGATAGTTAGGTATCTCAGAGCTTACTCTTATCTTCAAAGGTTGTTTTCCATTACTTCTATCTAATATTGGTGTGGTTTCTCTAGTCATCCTTGACTTTAAGGTTAGTAGCTACTACTTATTCTTTAGTTATTAGTAAAATTATGACCTCTAATTCTAAAAGTTTACTGCAACTCCCTGACTTGAAAATCTACTAGTTGATTTCTTTTTTTTTTAATTTAACTAGTTTTCATTGATAAGGGATATTGATTTAAGCCACTTCTATATCACTAAAACTGGTTAACCTAGACAAATCATTTTATCAATATCACTAGTTAGGTAACTCTAGCTTAAGGTCATCTAATATTCTAAAGGAATATTATGAAAGTTTTCTCAAATTAAAATTTCTAATCTTTTACTCTTATCTAGGATTAAGTCTTGTCTTCATTTTTAGTATAGTCAACTTCCACTTAGATGCAGTGTTTAGGATACCGTTCCGTTCCGGTCGGAATCCAGTACCGGAACGGGTTCAAAGTTACCGGTGCAAGATTCCGGCCGGTACCGACCGGTACCGCAGATACCGGAAAATTTCGGGTAATTCCGTAAAAATTCAAAATCTTAGGGACTAATTTGCAAAAAAAAAAAGTTAACCCTAAACCCCCCCCCCCGACCTTCGTCTGTGGCTCTCACTCTCTTCTCTCCTCTCTGCCGTCGGTCGTCCTCCACTCGTCTCTCCGTCTGTCGCCCTCCCTCCGCCGGTCTCCAAGCCCCGACCTTCATCTCAGTCTCACTGTCTTCTCTCTTCTCTACCGTCCGTCGCCCTCCCTCCGTCTGTCGCCCTACCTCCGCCGCTCTCCGCCACCTGAATCTCGCCGGTTGTCTCTCTCACGCCGCGTCGCCGCCCCTCCCTGGTCTGGATCTGGACTCTGGTGGTCTCCTCGAGTCTTCTTCTTCTCGTCCGTCCGTCTGTCGTGCTCTGGTGGTCTAGCCGCTCGCCTCCGTCGCATCGTCCACGCCGGCTACATACGCTGCCGCCTCCCTTTGTCGCAACTCGCAACACCGCCGGCCCACCGACCTCCGACAATGACCCAAGTGAAAACCTCAGTGACCCGAACCGAACCCGACGGTGTACAAAATATTTTGGGTGTGTGTTGACTGCTAAATTGATTTTTTTTTTTTTTGTGGATTGGAAATGGGTTGGATTTGTGATCAGTTGATGAAAATGTTGTCGGTGGGTGGAGTTGTGGAGGTGGAGTTGTGGAGGATTGGGTTTGGTTTGGATAGTTGAGTTGAATACCGATGTTGAAGTTCAATTGAAGTTTGAAGTTTGAACTGATGAGGATGTTGAAGACTTGAAGTTGAATTGAAGTTTGAATGTTAGATTGCTTTGTTTTAGAATGGGTTTGAAAATTGGAATCGGTTTGGAAATTTTTTGAATGAATTTTTGAATGGACTATTTTGTAAATTTTAAAAATTTTAGGGACTATTTTATAATTTTAAAAAATTCTCCGAAACGGTACCTGATATCGACCGGTACCGGTACCGTTCCGTTCCAGAGCTCAATCCGGTACCGACTCCGGTACGGTATTCATAACATTGCACCCAACACACCTCGTGATAACCCTTATATCAAAAATCATGGACCTCATAAGTCCTTATATTGATCTCGTGTTAGCCATAATTTTTTTTAAGAAGTTACATAATGCATTAAGCGTAATATGGCGTGTGATCCTATGTTAGGGTCATTTTACTTATTAGAGATTACGATTTTGGATTTTAAGAAAAGAGGAAGAAAAGAATGCAAAGATTTTTGTACAAGAGATAGTTTGAAAGCGTTGTAAAATCATTAAAAAGTTGTTCCATATCAATTATTAATCAAGAAAAAGTCAATCTTAGAAAAAATACAAGGATTCTATCAAATACATCAAAATTTAAAATTTAAGACTCATGACAATGATTTATTATTCTTTTTATTTTTTATTTCTTTTTAAATTATGCATTAATTGGGATCTAGATTTATGTGGGATAGAATCTAGGATCTATATGTTGAATTGATCTTTGGTTTAATGAATTTCTAGTTTTCTTAAGATTTATCCGTGTTCTTATAATTAATTAAATTAAAGGAGGGAACGTGAAAGACTCAATTATTTGATTAATTCATTGATATTTGAGAGATGAGATGTATGATTATATCAAAATATGGATAAAGCATGAGTTATTTGGGAGAGAATCTCCAAGATCTTCTTAGGTTAGGGTAAAACATATCAAGATTGTTTACAAAGAAAATTAATACATTCTTAGGTTATCTTGATTTGAAAGGGAATTTAATAGGATAATCTAAGGATAGGAGTTATATATCTTGAGAGAGAATATAATTGTAACTTAAGAATCCTTATTGGTCTAAGAAACTAGAAGTATTCATTCATTAAATTAAAGTTAATTAAACATAGTAGAGTCTTAGGCAAAACTTTACTTAAATATAACTTATTCATAGATTAATTTATTCTTGATCATTGTTTGTTTTGAAAATTATATTTATTTATTTTATTCTCTTCTTCAATCAATCATAATCATTGGCCTAGCTAATTAAGTTTATAAATAGTTGGTAATTAACTAACAGCCTTCATAAGATCGACCTGTGTATTCTCTAGTGCTAACTACAACTGCATTACACACTTGTAGGTAAAATAATAGACAATCAGTAATATAAGAGGCAAACATACCAGATACAAAGGAGATAGATCCAACGCATGAGAAAGTACCATTATGGAGAAACATGTAGTATGCATAAGAGCTAACCAATCGGTTAAGAAGAAAAGGAGTAAGGCAAATGGTAGACTTTAACAAGATGATATAAACCTACAAGCAGGGGATTGCTAAGCTAAATTTTAAAGAGAAAAAGGGTCAAACTCAAATTAAAAATGAGTGGTTTTTGGGATGCAACCTAAAACTTATTTGCTTTTCACATTTTAAACCTTACTGTTTTTAGTTGTTTTAGTTATTACTTATTCATTTTACTTAGTATTAATGTAATTTTCTATATCTTACATTATTAAATCTTCATTAATTTTTTTATGTTGAATGTTTGGAGTTAGAGCATTTTGGTTTTTTCAAGTTTTTAGGCCAACATAGTAAACATGTCCTCGTGTCCCTCCTTACGTTAACCTACCCTGAAGTCTATGCTGGATAATTTTGTCCTTTCCCATAAAGTTAGACAACCATTAATTGCATTTTTTGGTTTTTAAATGAATTATTGGTTAAGTTATATAACTTGATCCAGATAAAGATAATAAAGTGGCCCAATAAATAATCTAGATTAATGGGTCGAAGTCTGGGTGAAAAATGGATCCCAATTAGTATGGACCAGATCCATATCGGCCTTGTGATGGGGAAGCCCGATATGGAAGCTATATAAAGGTTAAGGTCTTCCGCAGTTGCTCATATCAATCATAAGTATAAGGAATCTCTGACCTGTTAGGAGAGCTTACGTATTGAGAAAACTGTACAAAGGCCTAAACCATATGTTGGGAAACACTTTTCGTAAAGGTCTCGAGAGATTCGTGATTGTTTGGAGCTCGGAATCGGCATCAGAATCAGAGATGGAACCAAAATCAGGTATTCCGTATTACCTTCATTTTTAATCCTTTCATGTTGATCCTGAGTACGTAATAAGGTCTATACTACGTATTACCGTCTATTGGAGAAATATAACGTACCATTCTTGAACACACCCCACCCTCCTATGTAATAGTTACGTTATAAGACAACTTATCATGTTTCTCTCTATGGTAGACCCATGTTTATAACATGCATATTGTGTTTATGTTAAACTGAATATAGGGTCAACATAGGTGTGACACAAAAGCATGTTTGATGGATAATGGTAACATGGGAAAAGAAATGTTTAGTGTTTTCGGAACATAGGGTATATACGAATAGGACACGATGTCTTGTTATGTATCAGATCAAAAATAAAGAAACAAAAGTTATATGGAATGAATATGATGATGACACGATCTTTTATTGATATCTTTTTATAAATTTTTCAAAACTCCTTTTTATGCTTAGAAGAGCATAGCCTTTATGCAATTTGTCAGTAGGTACATAAGGTTATGCTACGACTATGTTAAAAAAGGGTGCTCTTAGCTTCTATATGTCACTGAAACATAAACATAACATATTATCATATTTTCCCTATGTTATAGATGAAAAAGTTTAGAGAATTTTTACATAAACAACATGGGGGCATGTTCTTAGGCAGCATACTTGGAAATTAAGGTGGACATAGGAGCTACGTTATGGAGTGTTGGTCTTATGTTTGAAACTGGTACTTACAACTTCTTCATGCAATATGGACATGACGTGGACACGTTAGGGTGTTCTTCTATATAGGTCCCACACAGGGCTATGTTCATATCGTGTTAAAATCCACTACTCTTAGTTCTTAACTATAAATTTACTATGGTTAACATAGGAGTAGACATAGGGGCGTGTTTGATAAATATGGTAGGTACACAGGGGTGTGATAGTATTATGTTAATAAAAAACTCACATTACGCTAATCCCAAGCACTCATCCATAGGAATTCAGTTAAGATATACTAAACAATATCCTAAAAATACTAATAAAAAGACCTTAAAATATAAAAAATAAATCAAAACATCAAAAAGAAAATAAACATTGGGTTTGCCCCTAACAACTACTTTATGAGTCATTTATTTGGAATTCTTACTCAAATTTTATCGTGGTGATTCCTTACTTATAAGGCTGACACTACCCCTTTAAAGTCTAGTAACTGCCTCAATCTTCTTCTTCTTCCTTATAGGTTCATTAGCTTTTGAGGTTGTCTTATGCTTCCTTAAGATGGGTTTATCCTTCTCTTTCACTTTTTTTCTTACATGACATATATCTCAATGATATCTTTTGTTATTGGCTACTGTACAACATAAGATGTTTTTGTGTCAATCACAGCAAATTAAAGGCAATTATCATGCTTACTAATAGAAGGACTTATGGTTTTGGATCTCTTAAATTCTATTTTTTATTCCCAACCTTTAAGATCAACTTCCCATCATGTACATCTACTAAAGTCTTAATAATAGCTAGAAAGGATCATCCTAAGATCAAAGGCACATCTATGTCTTCCTCTACGTTCAAAATCACAAAATCGACTAGAAAAAATTACCTACCCTAACTAACACATCCTCCACTATGCCCCTAGGATAATTAATTTATTGGTAAATTGAAGGCTTGCCCTAGTTAGGTTAGATCACCCAATCATAATTTCTTAAACAAATTATAAGGCATAAGATTAATTCTAACTTTTAAATCTGTTAATTCCCTATTAATAGATAAATTACTAATTTTTCAAGGGGATAATAGAAATCCTTGGATCTTTTGTCTCCTAAGGAATCTTGTATTGAAGGTTTTAAGAGCACTCCCTATTTAGAGTCACTATTGACACTTCTTTTAGTTTCTCTTTGTTTGAAAGGAGATCTTTGTATTATGGCATCTACAATTTACTTTCAAAAAAGGTAAAGTACTATGTAATTGTTCGATTAATTCTAAGAACTTATAAAGTGTTCCCTCTACGATGGACAGTGTTCCCTCTTGGATACACGGTAACTTTCCATTTGCATAAGATTTTTTGGTAGGCTCAAGACTGAGTTCAAGTAACTTTCCTATTAAGGAAGCTTTATGGAGCCTTTGAGAGAGGCTATTCTCCTCTAGGAGAACTATAAAACCATTTCCCATCCTTGTAAGAGTTTATGGAAGTCAACACTGTGAGAGAATTGAGCAACCAAAAAACAGAGAATGGAGTAAGGAAAATATGGAGAAAAATATTGTAGTAATTGAATCTTCCCGTGAAAAAACCAAAATACTTTCTTGCTACCTTTGTTAATGGCATTGTATCTCCTCCTTTTGATATTCTTCAGGAAGGTGCTAAGCACTGGAGTAATACTCTAGTAGACTTCTTTCTAAGCAAAAGGCCAGCTTTCCCTCTTATCCAGAACTGGGCTTAAACCAAATGGGGAACAAAGGTCTTGACAGAATTTTGCTTGTTAAGGAAGACACTTTCTTTTTCAAATCCTCAGATAGGGACAACATATGTAAGATTATGGAATCAGTACCCTGGCATATTGGAGGAAAACCTATATGAAAACCCATATTCATCCAAAAGTAGGTTCTAGGTTTGGAATTTTATAGAGCTAGCATAGATGTCATGCCATTATTGATTAACTTCCACAATATACCTCTTGAATACTAGACTTTGGATGGTTTAAGCTTTTTATCAAGTTCTATTAGGAAGCCTATAGCTTTTGATTCAGCTACTACTAAACTTAAAAAGTTTGCTATGTAAGAATTTGTATGGAGATTAATCCTAAAAAGGTATTGCCTAATACTTTTCCTATTATGAAACTTAATATTGTCGATGAAATAATTAGGGTTGAAATCCAATTATCATACAATTGGAAACCTTATATGGGAAAATATATTTAAAGACTTATAGGAAAACTTTTCTCTTTAAGGGACTACTTTAAACTTATAGGGATTAGAGATGTTCCCATACCACAAAAAATTGAAGTAAACAACTCTAAGGCTATCCCTAAAAATAAGAAAATATTGATAGTAAAAGATAAGGTCTAGATTTCCAAATAGAGGATTTGAGATTTTGAACCTGATGAGGAGAATGGATTACCTTATTTAAACGATATTAATAGTGAGCAAGAAGAAAAGGAACCTCAATAAGATCTCCTTGATGTAAGTTAGAAGCATATTGACCAATTCACCCTATCTTCTAGTAGAAAATCGGGGAGGAAACCCAAAAACGATTGGTAACCCCACTTCTTACATATTTCTATAAGCATGTTTTTATGGAATATTAAAGGCCTAAATGAAATCTCACAAGGGATAGGCAGTTAAAGATATTTTTCTAGAAAATAATCCAATTATACTTGGATTGCTAGAAACAAGAACTAAAGTGCAGAAGCTTCATAATTTCATGAAATTCTTGTAAAAAGACTAGATTTTTTTCCAATCATACTCATCACTACAATGGCATAATCATTTACACTTTCAACAAAAGGAAGTGCAGGTTTCTATTTTAAACTTATCTGACCAATATATCCATTTGGATTGCTAACTTGCAAACTTAGGGATTAACTTTGTCACTATTATTATCTATGCTACTAATTTTGAATTTTAGAGAGAAAAACTTGGAAAGATATGTACTCTATTCAAAGCTTAATGCATAAGCCCTGAGTGATTACAAGTGATATTAACTATATATTACATCCTTCAAAAGCCCAAGGAGATACGGTGAACTCATCCACTCTTGGCAAGGAGTTAGAGAATGCCTTAACTAAGCTAGAGGTAACTGATATTAAATCAATTGGGAGCTTCTTCACTTGGAGCACTAAATAGCATGGAAATTGCTTCATCAGGAAGAAATTGGATAGAATTCTTATTAATAAACATTGATTGAGTGAATTCCCCAATTCTTATTCCTATTTTGGAGATCCTCTATGTTCTCATCATTTTAACTTTAAAGTTAAAATCTTTTTCTCTTCAACCACTTTCAAAGCTCCATTTAGGTTCTTTGATTTTCTTACCAATAAAAAAAGGGTTCATAGGAATAGTGAATGAAGTTTGAAGTAGCAAAATCCATGGGTGCAAAGCCTATTAATTCATGAAAAAAGCTTCAGATCCTCATAAACAAGCTAAAATATTTCCACAAAGTAGAAAAATATTCAACGCTTAATTAATTTGCATGATATTAAAAAGGAATTAAGGAAAGCTCAGGATGCTTGTTACCAAAATCCTAGTAATTTAGGTTCAAGAAATGATAGATGCATATTTGAATATAATTATACCCCCATGTTTGATGTATTTTGCCTAGTTTTGTTGTATTTTTGGTATTTAATTCTCTTTAAGTACATTTATAGGTTATAATTGCCTTCATAGACCAAAAGGGGGCAAATTTGGATGAAATTGTGGCATAAAATGAAGATTTGAAGCATTTTGGACATACACAGCTATGTATGTGGCCTTGTAAGTCTTTGTGAACATTTAAAGTCACAATTTTCGGGGTTTTTGGAGCCATCTAAGTGACCGTGTATGTCCCAATAACGCTAGTTTTCACTATAAAAGGACGTGAATAAAGGCAAACAAAAAAGAGCAGACTTTTGGAGTAGATTATAAACATATAAAGCTTACAGAAGGGATGATATTAATTTAGAGACATGGAGAACGTGAAGAATTCATTAGAAGATCCAATAGATTACAACAACAAACCTCAAACTTGCAAAAACATTCAATAGAAGAGAAAGGAAGATTTAGAATTATAATTCCTTTGTTTTCTATTTGTTTTTCTTCCTGTTTATCTTTGATTTCATTTTCTATCATCTGTAACTAAATGTGTTCAATGTCTAAGTCTGATGAAGCCTGGTTGGGATAACTGTTGGCCCTCGAAATTTTCTTGATGAATTAAGCATGATTTAAATGAATTATGAGGTTTGATGGATAAGGTCGAAGTGATGAATTTGATCATGAATTGTAATACATATATAAGTGAGATGTGTTATGGAAAAAGGAATATAGGAAATTATGAAGGATGAGGAATTGTAGCAAGCAAGGAATGAATTAAATGAGTAAAGAGATTACAAGGAACCACAGTCAAGTATGATGATATTTTGTAAAGAGTTGGATTCCGGAAACGAGATCCAATAATAACAAAATGTCATAATTCCTTTATTTAATGCAATTATTTTGATTAATCTATTGTGATTCAATTATTTGTTTTATGCATGTTCTAATAGATCCAAAATATTAGTATATGATCTAATTTCATATCATTAAGATTAAGAAATCCTGTGTATGAATGGATCTACCATAATTGAAAGGACTTGATTCCAAACATAAAGATAGGTTGACATGAATCCTCTAAATTAGGGTCAAACCTAATAACGAAATTCATAAATCGATGATGTAATCCTAGGAACTTTAACTAGAAAGAATCCAATTAATCACTATATGGATTAATTGTTAGTAGTCTCAAGAGAGTTATTAACATAAGATAAGAATTTTCACAATCTAATAATCACTAAAATAATTTCATGATAAAAGGTTAACTATTTAATGATTTTTAGAAGGATTCATCACCTATACACAAATCTTTGGTAATTTCCTTAAATCTTCTACATTCATTATTGTTTCCTACTTTATTTTTTAAATTTTTAGTTTTAATTTAAAATCAAATATCCAATTCATAGGCTAGATAATAGAAGAAGAGTAATTATAGTCTTTACTATCTTCGTGAGATTGACTCGTACTTGCCTGTGCTAGCTATAGCTACGTCGTGCACTTGCGATTAATTCAAATATTGGTATATAATTGACCAATAAAGTTTTTGTTGTCGATATCGAGGATGGTAATATTAGGAAAGCCTAGATTCTATTAATCTAACCATTATTTTTATTTTATTTTTATTGTATCCTTTTGTATTATTGGGGTTTTCATTTAATTATCTTTTGAACTTCTTTTCTTTGACTTTGAGTTTGTGACTTATTGTTAGAATATTGAGATTTAACATCATAGCCACAACTTATAATAGATAGATGGAGCAATCAGTACTCTTATTGGAGCTATGATGAGTCTTCTCAATATTTAACATCACCATATTAGAAAGAGCTAGCTCCTTACATGTTTTTGAGAGCTCAACTGATGTCCATACGATGTTGCAATATTTTTGGAAGTAATTACTACAATCATGAATGTTAGGAACCAACTTACATATAAGAGCAACCAAACATGTACAACCAAACTCAAGGTGCATCATACAAGAATGTGTATAATTTAAAGTGGACCAAACATTATGCTTATGGATGGAATGACTATGCTCCAACTGAATATGTACAATAAGAGCAATAATACAAAAGTATTATAGATCAATTAGTAGAACACCTTGCCAAGAGTCTAGTGAGTCGACATGAATTTAAGGAGACAAGTTCTTCACTTGAATATGATGAGAATAATACCTCGTACTATCTATGCTCCCTCAAATGTCAGAGTGAATAAGAGATGGCGATCGATTTTGTGAATGAAGATGCATTTCAAGAAGGCACTGATGTAACTGTTGCTCTGAAAGATGTTATGACCAGTTTTATTTAAGAATCAAACATAAGGAATTAGAGGAAAGAGGCTCGTATAGAAAACATGGTGAATTGGGTGAACCAGTTGGCGAACATATTATCTGATGAATTGCAAGGGAGTTTGCCTAGTACTACTAAAACATATCCTAAAGATTATGGAATGGCAATCACCTTTAAGAGTGGAAATGAGCTTCCAGAAGAAGAAGAAAAAGAAGAAGAGGTAGTCTTTGTCCAAGAAGAGGAAATAGAGGAGTGGCAAGATATAATTGAAGAAGAAGACGAGCCAGAAACCTTTGTCTAAGAAGAAGAAGAAAAATAGTGGACAAAAGTGGTTGAGGAAGAACTAGCAGAGGAACCAAATAAGTAAACTACTGATTATAATTGAAGAAGAAGACGAGCCAGAAACCTTTGTCCAAGAAGAAGAAGAAATAGAGTGGACAAAAGTGGTTGAGGAAGAACTAGCAGAGGAACCAAATAAGTAAACTACTAATTAGTCATTAGTAGTCACATTAAGTACGAAAGGTTCCCACTTCCTCCAAGACAAGCTATATACATCGACAGATGATGTAGGGAGTTTTGTTATCCCTAATTTTATTAATAGTTTGTCATTACAAAGTGTATTGCTCTTATCATTATCTTGCAACATGTGGCCTACTTACAGGCTACAAAACTGCTATATAAAGCAACGGGTAAAAGGAACTCACTAATCATAGATTTGGAATGATGGTAAACATGTAGGGTACATTGAGCTAATGACGTTAAATAAGAGCTGCATGGGAGGCAACCCATGAATTGTGATAGGTTTTATATTCAATTTTATGCTATTTCTAGTTTCACATTTCATTTTTATCTTTTCTGTTATTATTTTTATCTTCTTTTATCCTTTTATCCTTTTTATTTATATTTTGCTGGGATGTTG
>JAOSBM010004529.1:0-22289 GCA_027568955.1 Erythroxylum tenue
CCATCTGTGGTTGTAGTTCATGGACGACCACGCAGTCTATCCACTCCGTCCATTTCATCTGACGGTCACGAGACTCTCGGAATCTCATCCACACTTCATCTAAGTCCTCTCTTGTTTTTTCAAAGACAGGTGTTGTTTCTGTTTTTCATTTCCTCCTGCGCCTCTAACAAGCGTGCCGGAGAGAAACTACAACACCTACAGAAAAACAAAAGAAAAAACAAGAACTTAACAACACAAAGATAAAAAGGACAAAAAATAAAGAAAAAAGAAAAAGGAAAACTTATCACAGCTGCAAAGAAGCAAAAGAAAAAACGAAAACTTACCAAATCGAAAGAGAAACTCAATACCGCACCTGCCGGAGAGAAACTGTAACACCTGCAGAGAAACAAAAGAAAAAGCCGAGAACTTAACAACATAAAGAGGAAAAGAAAAAAAAAAGAAAAAGAAAAACTTATCACAGCTGTAGAGAAACAAAAGAAAAAACGAAAACTTACCAAAGTAGAAAGAGAAGCACATGGGAGAGAGAAGCTGCAACACCTGCAGAGAAACAAAAGGAAAACCCGAGAACTTAACAACACAAAGAAAAAATGGCAAAAAATAAAGGAAAAAGGAAAAAGGAAAACTTATCACAGCTGCAGAGAAACAAAAGAAAAAACGAATACTTACTAAAGTCGAAAGATAAACACCTGCCAGAGAGAAATTACAACAACAGAAAAAACGAGGACTTAACAACACAAAAAAAGGAAAAAAGAAGAAGGAAAACTTATCACAGCTGTAGAGAAACAAAAGGAAAAACCAAAACTTACCAAAGCCGAAAGAGACACTCCAACCATCTGTGTTGAACAAAACCGTAGGTCATCTGAACCACAATAAAACCTGGATGAAAGTCGAAGGAAAAAGCGCAAAGCCAAAAAGGAAAACAAAATCAAGCAAAAACGAAAACTTACCAGACCCACAGAGAAAGACACGACGACGACCAAGAGCTGCAGAGAAACAAAAGAAAAAACGAGAACTTAACAACACAGAGACAAAAAGGACAAAAAATAAAGAAAAAAGGAAAATTTATTACAGCTGCAGAGAAATAAAAGCAAAAACGAAAACTTACCAAAGGCGAAAGTGAAACTCCAAATGTTGAATAAGCCAAAAAAGAAAACAAAAATACAGCTGCAGAGAAACAAAAAAAGGGAAACTTACCAGAGACAGAAGACATCGACGGCGGAGAGCTGCAGAGGAAGGCAAGGGCGGAGAGATAAAGCAAGAGAGAGAAACCTTTGCAGAACTCTAACCAAAGCAAATAAATGAATGGAAGAGGGAGAGTAATAATAAAGACACAACATTCAACGAAGACATTAAGCCGCCAGATTAAACGGATGAGCGGGATGGATCAACAGACACAACATTCAATGAACAGAGGCACAACATTCAATGAACAGATATAAGTGGCAGGATTAAACGAACGAGCGGGATGAATGAGAAGGCACAATATTCAATGAACAGATATAAACCGTCGAATTAAATGAACGAGCGAGATGGATTTCGTGGTCATCCATCCCAACTCGTCCTTAGTATATATACTTAATAAATCAACAATATTAAAAAAGACTAACGGTACGTTTAAGGTTTTTGTGAATACTTTTCTTATGTAAACAGCTAGTGTATCCCTGATTTGAAAATAAGTGCGCAGGACAAGGGAAAAGATAACTATTCACGTCACCCCTAAAAGACACAAGAAAAAGAAATCTTTGTGTTGATCTCAACTCGATTTTGGTTCTACAAAAATTCAAAAGAAAGCCGTAGCCACATTGTCCGTAACCATGATGTGGATTGCGGAAACCTGTAGTTAATTACTTCTATAAAAAGACTTTGATGACAAGGAACGAGTCATCTTCTTATGCTTAACGTTGAACTTGCTGTACTGTCTTCCTCTCGTAACAAAAACAGTGGGCTATTGGCTATGCTCAGGTTAGGTTACAGGCCATCTTATGAGTTTATAATAGGATTGGTATAAGAACAAGATCGAATAGCTCACCAGTGATCCCTTCTGTAAGTGGAGAATGACTAGGCATCAATCAATCAAATTTGGCTACGGGAAGGACTGGACTTTTTTTTTTTCTTAAGACGAAATTTCGTAGCTTGAATTACTTGATCTCGTATGAAATTCAAGATAGGTTAGCAATTTATGTAGCTCGTTGCGAAACAAGGGTCTGTGTCATGACGTTTCACTTTCCCATGCGGCATTGGTTGAGAAAATAGCTGCTAATGGTGAGCCAAGAACAATGAAACGACATAGGCTGCCATTATTAAGTTCATTCTAGGCCATTAATTACACAAAGACTGCGTCTTGTTTGACTTGTACTGATGCTCGAAACATTCTGCACTTGTTTCGGACCAGAATATTGACTACCACTTGATTTGGCCATCATCTTGAAAGAATTAAAAACTTGGCTTGCAAGATAATCCCTGTCAGTTTAGCATAGCTACTAGCTTATTTAATCTGGAATGTTGAGGATGCATCACTGAGATTAAGATTGTCATGTACAAAGTTTTAGACAGTTTCTGTGGTTAGTTAAGTTTTGTGGAAGCGGTAGTAGTTGATGCAGGTCATGGATATCCAATTTCCTAAACTCTTAATCATAAACCATGCAGGCGTTTACTAATTGTGCTTGTGGACTGTGGTATAGATTCTTGCCTATAGGCATCAACTTGAAATGTCGAGTCATAAGCTGCATATCGTTGTCCATCTGATTCTTAATAGCTTAATTTCAGGCTAAGCTCGTTCTACCACAGACTGGTTTATCATAGCCAGCATTAAGAGAAAGAAGGTAGGCATTAATGGACTAAAGAAGGAGATGCTTATTCGAGTCTTTTGTTATAGAAAAAGAAAAGAAAAGGAGTCTTACTTCTTTTGGTAATTAAAAGATGCTTTCTACATCTTACTTTTTGCTCATGGAGAGTTTTTCCAGCCCTTACTTTCCTGATACTCTTCCATCACCTTGACAAATATTGAAACGGACAGAAAGTAAGTTTCCATACCCGGATAATGCTTTTACGTCTATAATTGGATAGAGCTTTTATGTCTTTAACATGAACTATAAACGTTTAATTATAAATCCATAAAAATAAGGATAGCACAACTTTGAGTTCAAATCTCTAAGTCACTAACATTTTGCAGCAACCATTTAATCCAAGTTCTTACATGAGGCCGTAAATTACTTGTATATGATTCTACCGGTAGACATAATAGGAAAAGACAGGAAACATGAGCACTGTGACATTCTTTTCATTTGATCTCCTGAATTGGGTACAAAGCAGCTTCAAGAAAATGTCAAATTTTCATCAATAAAACAAGAAACTTCTTTTTCTACAACCGTGTCCTCATTACATTTCACTCGGCTCTAAGCAGTTCTACAGTCTGTTTCTCTCCTCTGACGACTTGGAGGTTCCGTTTATATATTGTTATGTACATGCTCTTGAAATCTTTTTGGGGCTCAAAGGCCAAGATTACAATACATTGTCTTCCTGTTCCAGTTGTAGAGCTGTAAGCCTCTCAACGAATATGTCCAATGCTTCCTTCATCCACAAATGTCTACAGACTTCCCGAGCTTCCTCTACCGTCATCTGATTAATACATAGTTTCACGTTTATTAGCATTCGGTTACTGTGAAAAAGTAATTAGTCATTTCTTTTGTGCAAATTAGAAAGTGTCAAGCAGCAGCTAGCTAGCGTACCCAAATTCTTTGTCTCATGTTCTTCTCTGGCCAGATATCAAGTTGCTCCGTCACAAGTAAAGGGAACATGTAGCCTTCGTAAAATGTACCGGTCCTTTTGCTTAAAAAGCTCCACTTGCCAAGTTTTACCTGTCGTTTGCATGAGAAAACCACATTAGACAACGGAATGAAATTAGCCATGGCTATACTTGTGTTACAACATGAAACAACCTATTGAAGGGTATGTTGTGAATGGACACTAACCTCGACTTTGCCAAGAACTCCAGCTTCTTCAAGTGACTCTCTGGAGGCCGCTTGTTCAACAGATTCATCAAGTTCCCACCCACCCTGATCACAAGATAACGATATATATGTTAATACACTAAAATATCAATATGTGTGCCTGTAGTTTTCATTAATACAAGCTGTAGAACGTATCTGGATTACCTTAGGGAACATCATTCCTCCACTACCCTTCTGAGAAGTGATAACTAGAACCTCCAATTCATCACTGACAGAGCCGTCGCTACATATCTTGTATCTATACGGAATGCATCTGCAAGTTGAACAAAATTCAAGAAAATGAGTTTGTAGCTAAGTAAGGTATGTTGAAAGAAAACAGTATGCATAATATGGAAGATTGGCAACAATATTACAGAAAAAGACCGAGGCCTCAGTCAGAAGAAGGTTTATGGGAAAGCCACTCATCTCTTGGCTAATTCTGAACACAAATCTAAATGACAAAACTCGGAGAAACGAGAAGAAATTCAAGTTCTCACCCAACAACTTGGCGACGACCCATGTTATCGTATCTCTGCAACTGTCTCCCTGTGCGAGCCACCAAACATGCCATATCTTCTAAAAATTCTTGTTCAAAAAGGATTGAGCACGATCCTCTCTTTACCAAACAAATTTAACCAAAATAGAACAAATCACTTGTCCTTCTGGTCCACTATGCATACAACGTCGGTAGAGATGAATACTATATATATCAACAACCACAGATTGATTAGAGACGAAGAAACGTTTGGATATGTGTAGATAAGCTATAAGGAAACTGGATATGAAGAATAGGAGTGAAAAAGATGGAAGAAGATGAAGAATGAGGAAAGCTATATATAGAAAAAAAGAAGGGTCCTATATGATGTACTTAACAAACACCGTGGATGCGTTAAAGCTAATGATGAAGAGACAAAGAAGTAGACGAAGTCTAAATTTTATGATGAGACGCATAGATTTATATACATCCCTCGCTTTCTCGGTTACAACCGGTAGTAACTAGGAAGCAACGCAAGTCGTACGCGCCAGTCCTCATTTGCCCGAGTTTCCCTGTCGTTTCCTAACAAGCATGGATCGTTTCATGTTTTTACTTTTTTTTTAATCAAATTACATGGAAAGTAGTTCAGCATGCAATTAGCCATTGAGAACGTTGAAACCATTTATGTTATACAACTAATATACAGAAAGATGCATAAATGAGGTGTACAAAAATCCATTATATAAACCTAGCTAATCTTTTTCACATTCTATTTCTTAAAAATTATTATTTTAGTTTTTGTTAAATGACCGCCCTTTGGACTTGAAATTTGCACAAACTCATTCTACCTTGTGCTGAATAATAGATGAGTGGTAGGATTTGAACTCCCGATTATTTGGTTACAAAAGCTCTGATATTATGTTAAATGATTGTTTCAACACAATAGCTTAAACTGTTGTGTGAGACCAATTTAATTAGTTTTATATATTTACTAACAGTTTTCAATTATTGTTATGGCTTTATTAATTACGTTGAAACATAATTCATAAATTGCCTTTGAGCATATATATAATTAGGTTTTAATTCATACTCCCTCCGATTCATAATAAGTGTCGTTTTAGGGAAATGCACACTTATTAAGAAAGTTAATGAAATATCTAATATACCCTTATTAATTACATGTTAAAGTGCCTTGAAAATATAATATGTGTAATCTGTGTAATTAAGATGTAAGAGAAATTAAAGGGTAATTTTGAAAGTTAAATCATAAATATGCATAAAAAGTCACAAACGACACTTATTTTGAATAATTAAAATCTCTCTAAAATGACACTTATTATAAATAAGAGGGAGTATTAAATTATGTTGTCACCTAATTTTCTTAGATTCATTCATATATTTGGTTGACCCTAATTATGAATTCTCAGACGTATGTGTGTTACATACGTGTGCGTACAGTGGGCGCGTATTTCTCTTATTTCTTTCCATTGTTGGCAAGGTCCACACGCCCGGGAGGAGAAAGAAAGACTAATAAACAATAATAAAAACGTTCTCCGACAGATTTAGAAGTGAAATGCCCTGGCTAGAGTTAGGCAGTTCTGCAAGCTGACTTAGGAGAACATGAGCACGTGTGAGAGTATTTGCTGCCTTTACGTAGTTGGGAAGGTAGAAAACCCTATTAACTAGACTATTGTTCACATTGTTAACTTATTCTCTACCCTATCGCCTCGTGGATGATGAACATCATTGGTTTGCCCCCACGTTACTTGGTCTAGAAGACTTATTATTAATGTGTTCTCTCAATTACTTGCTTAATTTTTTTATAATCAAAACCAATTTGTTAAAAATTAGACAGGTAATTAAATCAGAGAAGTAACTGATTCAAGGTCAATGATTTAATCGGAATTCAATCGTGATCAAACTAGTAACTAATAAATATATAAAATTTTATTTTATATATTATATATATAAGATAATTTTAAAACATACTATTTAATTATTTATCTAATTGTAAACTTAACTTAAACCTTCAAACTTTAAAACATACAAGTTTTTTTAAAAAAATTCACCAACACAACACAAAATAAGATAACAAAGCTTATTAGTCATATTTCATCAAAAAGATTTTTTAAAAAAGATAACTAATCATAATATTTATTCAAGTTGAAATCATCAAAATCAAGACATTTTAAATAGACCGGTTGGTTTTTTCTTTCACCGGTTCAGAGGTTTTTACCGGTCCGACTGTAAAATGAACGGGCCAATCATTCACAAAAAATAAGGGCTAAATTTGACCGTTTTATGCTTCGAATCACTGATTCTTTGGTCCGATCGGTCGGTTCGGTCCAATTTTCAAATCACTGATCAAAACTTACAGCGAATAATTTCTGGATAACACCAAAATAATAAAAACTCAATTTAAACTTCAAGATTATCATCATAATATAATTTGAATAAATTAATGTTTTAGAGTATTTAGAAGTAAATTTTAATGGATTAAAATTTTAAGGGCACGGGATTTTTATATTTTTAAAAACAGTAATAACAGCAACAACAACAGTCTAGTAGAAATTATATTGACACTTAGAGTTTGGATAGGTTTAGTAGTACGTAATTTTACTCTTAATTAATAGAGAGACGATTTTATATTTTTTAAAAACTATTAATAAAGAGTGAAATGTAGCGGGATAATCCATTGTAAGTGTTACAAAATATACAATTTTAAGATTTCAGGATGTCTTTAGTTTAATAATATTTTGATTCTCATCTTCATTAATTGCTCATGACTTGCTAATATTTTTTTACTTAGTTTGTAGATACTAGTGCTAGATTCTAATGAAAAGTTTTAATCACAACTTAATATGGGACAAAACTTGGCTAAGTTCCTGACTGAACTATTTTTTGATATACCTAAACTAAGAAATGCAAAGAAAACAAAAAAAAAATGAATTGATTTTTACTTAATGACCAAGTGTAAAATAACCCTCGCTTGCTTTCTGACGTACCAAAGAAGCATATATGCCCTTCTAACGAGAAATCATGCTTGTTTTGTAAGGCTAGAAGAAAATATTTGGGTTGAGTGATGGGAACTGATTAACGCCTAACTTTAAAAAAAGTGGAAGACACGTCGTATTTCAGTGGCAAATTCGTTGCCCTCAACAACCGCTTGTTCCTTTTTTTTATGTATATATTTGGTTGCAGAAACAACTCCCAAGTTCAGACTACTGGCATGGCTCTCTGGCCGGGCAAGAGAAGGAAAAGTATCCATCCAGGATCTATTTTTGACTTGTGTCTATTTTGTCTCTATTTTATTTTTTACGATGATCCACTCTTACCGTTTTACCCATAATCCATAAAATACTAGAAACAGTTGAAACTACATATATATCAAACAATAATCCAAGAGTTAGGTAGCGTCGAATAAGGCTTAGATCTAGCCTCCACAACATGATAAGTGTCATAAAACTAATCATCGTAACATCTAAGAAAGAGACAATTAACAGAAGTAAAGTTATCTAATTAGGTTTATAGTGTCCCCATTCTGCCTGCTTCTTCGGATTTGTTAATGTATGCTTACTCACTCTATATGTGATTTCAACGGTAAGTATAGTATATCCGTCAACTTAAATAATTAATATCTTTTCATATCACTAGGTTGCTTTGAATAAAATATAATCCCTAAAAACATACTAATATTATTAGACAAAACATATACATTATCCATATTTTATTTGTTATGGTATTTTAGTTTACTCTTTTTGTTTGTATATCAATATATGCTCTCTCTTTTTTTTACTTACGAGGTGTTTTAGGGGGTTCCAATTATGTGAAGGCATCTTTAAGTCGTTCACACTCAGACTAATTTCTGTTCCAGCCGGGTAGGTCTTCTGTGGGAGGCAAAACTCTAGTTTCAAGTTTTAAACGGCTGCATACATGAGAGAAGGGTTCGAACTTGAATCTTATTTTAGCTAGAAGAGCCTCTTACCAACTTACTAGGATTAATATATGCTAAATTTTTAACAGGCCTTCTAAAATTTGAATATTGATGAATGCGGAAATAATGTTATATGAGAATTTTATTTTAACTTCTCTTTCTATATGATATCCAAAAGATTAGTAACGTCGGAAGAGACTAGTGAATTTACAATAAACAGGATGAGGATTGAAATGATGGGACTCACATGATGTGGAAAATATGTGCATGTCCCGCACACGACATGAGAATTTATTATCTTTTTGTCTCCTTATTGTTCCGTTTTCAAATATATACAACCATATTATTAAACAATGACCTATAAAGTTACCGGACCGACCCTACTTTGTATATAAATTAATAGAAGAGAGTGGATGTTCAACTTTTCTCGGATACCCTCCCATGTGGAGGTTGTTGCTCCTTACAATTGTCTACTGTTATTTTGTATACCTTCCTTTATCGCTCTCTTTTCAAGGTTACATAAGGTACTTATAATTAATAACTCTGACACAGGGGTATCACGTTCTTGGAGCAATAAAGGTTAAATCGCTAACTTTAAAGGATTTCAGTTGCAGGCTAGATCACCGTTGGAGGATTGAATCAGGTATTTAGCGATCTGTTAAAGGGCAGATGAGCAATTCACAGGCCTATAAGGATCACACCCTCAAAGTCTACAAGGGGCTAAAGAATGTTGCTCCCACACTGTAAATCGTAGAATTCGAACCTTACACCTTAGAGCAAATCTGCTCCTCCGGAATCAACTGAACTACACCCTGCAGGCAAAGGTATCACGTTCTGGGATGGGGTCTTATGTGCCAGCAACGGTGGCCTTCCCCTGTGCCACTCAATCGTGACCGCCTATTTATGTGGGATGGAGTCTTATGTGCCAGCAACGCTAGCCTTCCCCTGTGCCACTCAATCGTAACCGTCTATTTATGTGAGATTTATGTGGGATTCTCACATAAATAGGCGGTCACGATTGAGTGGCACAAGAAAAGGCTCGCGTTGCTGGCACGTAAGTTCTGGGGGCATCACGTTCTGTACATACTCTAGCATAATAGTCTCGATATCAGTGATAGTATAGGCCCTTTTGTTTGATGGGAGATTCCTCAAGTGCCTCTGATCCTTAGGTTACGGAGATGACAAATCAAGTAAAAACTCTACGAGAAAAAATAATTTATAGCACGTGAACTTCGTAACATTAGTGCCTGTTTGTTAAGATTTTGGAGGATAATAAGCTTTTTATTATCGCAAAAGTTGTTTAAAAAAAATTTTTGACTATAAAATTAAAAAATATTTTTTTAATAGATATAACTTTTTTGGCAGTTAAAATATAACTTTTTAAGAGCTTATCAAAAAAATACTTTTTTAAGTAGATTTTTAGATTAATTAATGAGTCTATTTTTAGTTCATTTTATCCTTATATTTTATACATAATTCATACAGTACTCACAAACATATCTTCACGTTTATTTTAAATTTTATATAATATTATTTGATTTTTTTATGTTTTAATATTTATTTTTGATATTAATTTTACTGATGTTATAATCTATATAAAAGATTTGATTAAATATATTTTTATTTATTTTTCATATAGTTTAAAAATATATAATAATTAATATATTATGCTGTGTATATTGTTTAATATATTTTAAGTAATATTTATATACATAAATAATTTTTATTACAAAATAAAATATAGTTAAAATTAAAAGTATTTTTATTTTTATGTTGCCAAACAGTCTATTATATGAGGCTCTTAAAACAACTCTTTTTTAAATGACAGTCAAACAGTCAACTGACTTCTTAGAAAAGTTATTCTCATAAAAGCTCTACTGAAAAAAATTCTACTAACAAAAACTCTACTAATATCAGCCCATTCAAACAGGTGCTTAGTTAGATTAAATATGATATTTAATTCAGTTTTAATTCATCAATTTATTAAGTGATTTATACATAAATTACGAGTCATTATAAATATTTAATAAATTATTTAGTGTGTGCTTAAAATTATATATTCAACAAATAACTCGGTAATTTATAATTTATAAATTTTAAAAAATTATCTTAAGAGCTTCGTATTTGAATGCTATTGATTGAAAGATAATGTAAGCTAGGTACCAACATCAAGCCCCTAGTTTAGCCTTTTAATTATCATTTTTCTTACCATAAATGCTTATTTCACATGCTCTCATCGTAGAAATATCTTACAATTTGATCCCAATACGTACAATGTGAAATTTTGAAAAACATATGCAGGTGTTGAAAAAAATCACTTGTATTCAGATTACTTTACACCCTGGCTACTCGAAATGAAGTCCGACTATATTTATATTTACCTCATGTTTTCTTCATTTTGTTCAGACGCCAAATTTTAAAAGGTCTAATAGTACATAATTTTACTCTTATTTAATAAAGGGGTTATTTCTAATAAAAATTATTATCTTGCTTCATGTCGAATATAAGATGTATATAGACTACATATCTCTCGCATGTTTTTGCGGTTTTAAAACACATTTTCATATTTTTCAAACCACCAATTTTTATATTTTCTTATAACATTTATTTAATTTTAGATATTATATTTTTCACCTTAAAATTTTCCAGATATCTGTTAAGCTTTTTATCTGTTTTCTATTTATTATGTTCGTGTCTCATAATGATGAATACTTCTATTATTTATAATTAACTAAATAAATATATTAATTAAATTTTTTAACAAAGTACATGTATTTTCTATATTTTTTAACGTTTCTAATATTTATATTGTTGTTTGGTATAACAAGCCAACTCATAAATCAATGGAAAAAAGACGTACAATTATTAGCAAAACTCCCGGATTAATTAATAAGTCCTGTCAACTTGGTAGAAGTACCCAAAATTTGACGAGTGAAGAAAGCATATACTCCAATACATGCATGATGTTCCTTGTCAGCTTATTAAATTAATGCACCATAATCCTAAGTATTTAATATAGCATGGCCGTTGCCTGTTTAGAATATACCATGTCAAATTCAATTTTAATTGGAAGAGGAAATGTAAAATAATCTTTTGGGTTAAGGGAGGGAGATTAATTGTACGTGCAGCCTTCCCTGATTCTGTTTCTTCCAATGTTTTAAAAACCGGACCGGTGATTGAACCGGAGAAACAACTGATTCAAGGGTTAATGGTTCAACTGGAATTCAACCGTGGTTGAACCGGTGATTAATAAATATATAAATTTTTATTTTATATATTATATATAAAAGATAATTTTTAAACATATTATTTAATTATTTATTTATCTAATTGTAAACTAAACCTTTAAACTTCAAAATATACAATTTTTTTAAAAAGTTCGCCAAACACAACACAAAATAAGATAACAAAGCTCGCTAGTCATATTTCATCAAAAAGATTAAAAAAAAAGATCACTAATCATAATATTCATTCAAGTTGAAATCTTCAAAATCAAGGCATTTTAAATAGACCGGCCGGTTCTTTTTTTCACTGGTTCAACGGTTTTTACCGATCCGATCACAAAATAAACGGGTCAATTACTCACAAAAATACAGGCTAAATCGGACGTTTTCATGCTCCGATTCATCGATTCTCCGGTACGATTTTCAAAATACTGGTTTCTCCAACCCGTGCCTTTTTGTAATTGCCTTTTTGATTACAAAAGAGTAATATTACCCGGTTGTTCCAAAGCTCATATTCAATAATAATAATAATAAAAAACATATACATTGACTCTTAAAATTAATGAGAGAAGTAGAGAAAATTCTAGTATAGTTGGAAACAGAATTCAATTAATGAATTCAATTTGGTTAGGTACGTATATCAAATTTGAAAAAACCAAGTAAAGAATTAATGGAGTGGTGCATGTATGATTCGGATGTATATATATGAACGTACATGACTTTTCAGGTCAATTTTGGATTGTACTGTTGTGTGGAATGCGTTTCCATCAACATTGGCTTGCGTGAACGAATCATTTATCAGAAGGAGAAAGCTGGTGTGGTTTGAAATTTGAATAGTATAGTCTTCTCTAGTGCACCGGTGTTAATTTAAAGACCCAGTACAAGGAACGAGACTATGCGGCGGGCTAAAGTCATGCGGAGTCGTTGAATGCTAAAACTCAAAACAGTAAGGATTATATTGTGGGCTGGTAAAAGTTTCCACAGCACAGTAATTTCTGTGGCAAGCAAATAGTTAGAAGAAAAAACGTTTACAGTATATATATATGTAACCTGAGAAATTTCTGTATATCACTCGGATAGGTACAGCAAGAACATTCTTGGGTTTGAGAGTGAGAGGTTGGGTTAGGGTAGCATTCTTGGACTTCCTTACCTAACCTAATAAAAATCGTACCTGCCACACATTAACTAAACCCCGAGAGGATAGAAAATACACTCAATATAATTCCATTGTATATTCCATGACGAGGGCGACACGACGACTGGTTTTGCTTTGCTAGATGTTCGTCAACCATAGACAAGTCTTCCAGACTCTTATCCATTCCAGAACTTTTCAAATTGAAGTAATTAAGCAGATGATACAAACATGTCTTAATCTTCGAACATCATCATCATCTAGAGTGTGGATACCATTTCTACTCAGTAGCATTCTAGAGTAGTTGAAAGGTTCTGCCTTGAGCCGTAACTTGAGCATACATAGTCATGCTGCTGTTTTCTTATACCTGAGGTTCTCTGGAAATTTTGTGCGAATGAACCTTTGGCTGCGAATTGTTGACTTTTGGTAGAGCTGTTCAATTCTTGGCCTTTCTTCCCAATAAGAGCACTGACAGAGACATGTATGAATAAATATGATCTTATCCATAAGGAAAACAAGAAAAGACAGCTTAAATTCTGTAAAAGCATTTTATTAGTGAGTGGCCAATTGGGTAATTAAAAAGGATAAATTAAAGAAAATGTATTCTAGGTAATTACATATAAACATAACATATATTTTTAATTTACATGTACTCTGTAAAACAGCAGAATGGTATAAGCTACACATTGCTTAGTACGTTGAAGAAAAGCCCACAGTATTTAGAAGATAGCGGCGCCAGAACTCATGATTGAATGATGATGTCTCATCGAGTCTGAGTTTTAGTTCCATGGCAGATTGGATCATGACTAATAAGTTATCTTATGGCATGACTAATAGGTGACTCACATTTTCCATTCACATGCTACGACTTAAAAACACATGATAAACATCACGAAGCTTTTCAATTGTTTCTTTGCATCTCTCATTATCTAATTGTAATTCTAGAATAGGATGCCCAGGTTGCCTACCATATTAGTGGTGATCACACTCATTGGATTCTTTGGACACGTTTGATGGCGTCAAGTGAACATATTATCAACCCAAGTGTTCTGACACACGTTGGTCGGTGTTACATCTTATCCTTTCGGTTCTTGTGGGCGTTTTATTGTCCTCACAATCAGATAATTCTTTTGTCATCAGCGATCAAATCAAATGTGCATGTATACTTTTTTTATACGGAAAGAGGCGGTTTCGGAGTCAAAAATTTAAAATAGGGGTTTAAATATTTAATTTTTTAAATTTTAAGGGACTCAGTGTATCACTAACCTTTAAATAATCTCGTCATAATATATACATATACATATATATATATATATATATGTATATATACATATAATTATTTAATAATCTAGAAGATGGGGGGCTCAGTGCACCACTAACATCTAAATAATCCAGTCATAATATATATATATACATGTATATATATATATATAATTATTTGATAATCTAGGAGGTGGGGGGGCCAGTGCACCACTGGCCCTTACCTCCCTCCGTCCCTGATAAGAGGTAACGACTTCATGGTAATTTAACTGATTTTAAAAAATGTTTAATTTCTTAAATAAAAAAAGTTTTTATAAATTTTAATTTTTATAAAATTATCTTTCTTAAGGATCAAATATATGTGACATGTCAATCAATTAAATATTGATGATATAATATTCCAATTTAGGTTTTAAATGATTAATTTAAATCAATTTTAATTAATTCTAGTCAGTTTTAAGAACTAAGTTGAGTCTAAATGGTTCATATATGATATTCATATTACTAGTCTTTTGTCATTATTTTTCAACAAAAATTTAGAAAAAGGGTTTTTCTAAAAAACCGTAAAAATTATAAGGATTTTTCGTATACTTCTAAGAATTAAAAAAGATTAAGTTATTTAAACTACAAGAGAGGATTGTATCTTTTATCCTTTTTATTACAAGAAAATTTTTTATTATTAATTTTTTAGCATACAATATTTGAATTTAGTTTGATTAAATATAATAATTTTTAATCATTCAAGATTTAAAATTAAATTATAAAGTTTAACATAATTAGTGTCCACCTTAAGTAGTACAAAATCCCGAAGTCAATTAGTACGAAATTTGGAGACTTGAACTCAAGATCGATCTCCAATACTAGAATTTCTCATAAAGTTTGTCTATCAATTGAATGCTATAATGCCACCATCCTTGAGGATCATGGGCCTATAAATGAAATCTAGTACGCTGGCAAGAAAACTATGGTTGTGTTTACAATCCAGAGCCCAGTTTAACATCGTCATTGTAGAAAATGCGGTGACGAACTAAGCTAAAGACGGATGGAGTTTAGATAAAGGTATCCCCTCTTCCATTTGTTGTTGCTGCGAGAATTAACCATACATATTGTGTACCTTTTTGAGGGTTGAGTTAACCAGAGAGTGAGAGACTCTTCTCTTTCCCTTAATGAGTATATTTTGGTTTTAGCTTAACAAACGAAACGATTGTGTTTTTCCTTTATGTAAGCTTTCTCAAAGTTACGGGTCACTTATACGAGTACAAATCACCTGTCTAACTTAACCCTGTCTTACTCTGTCGAAGAGAGTAACGACGTTGTTTTTGTCTTACACGCTTATACGCCGAAAGAAGCGAGAGATAGGCTTTAGTCCTTTCCTTGGTTAGTATGGCTGAGCCCACTTTTGTATATCAGAGTTATCACTTCAACCGACCCATGATCAATCCGTATATTATAAGAGTAAACTAAAGATTAGTTTAATCAAGTAGGGCTATTCAGCTTGAGACTTCATATGCAAGGGAAAGCGGCCAGAAAATGAGTAGCAAAACCACTTTACTTAACGTTCATGCTAATTCCTTCCTTTTTAAACTAACAAGTCCTGAATGTCACTTCACCATCATTTCGTTTAAAATGCAAAAGAAGCTTTCAATTCTTTCTTCTTTTTGTCAACAAGTTCCAATCAGGTGATATCAGCGTTGCCACGTACGGTTAAAGGATTCCCGGAATGCAACTTGGAATATAAACCATCCCTTCAAGTAAACTAAAGTGTTTGAACACTTCACTTGGATAGTGAGACTCTTACATAAACAAGATTGATTATAGACAAAAACAACCTATCATTTTGTTTACTTGTTAGGTTTAATATGAATGTATCTTTTAGTTCTAGCGGGACTCAATAAACTCGTTGAATTTACTGGTAGAAAACAATCATACTCTGCTCTCTAGTATGACCTTAAAGCCTCTCAAGTTTTAGAAAATAATGTCAATTACTATATAAATCTCTGGATCTGATTATATATAACATGATCAATTTTGTTAAATGTGCTTTCTTATATTGTTTTTTAGGTAAAATAACAAGATTAATTTCATAATGTTTTATTAATCTGAAACTTCATTTGAAAATTACTTACAATTAAGTTTTAAGTACAAAAAGTATTAAGAACTTATTTAATTAATTATTGAATTCAAAAGATATTTTAGTAAAATTGATATTGTAAAACTTCTTTAAACAAATTAAAACTAAATAAATATTTTTCCTATGAGGACAAAACCTATATGAAAGGATTTTGAATTAATTACTAAACATTTAAATGAGATGATTCATCTTTTATCATATCAAACATAATGAGTTGAGGGACTAATATATTAGTTGACATTCCTTTCGAGCAAGAGATTAAGGAAAGATTAGGACTAAAATGCCCTTTTTAGATTTTGGGAGTTCTAAAAGTTTAGGACTAAAATGTCATTTTTGGAAATAAAGGTTATTGATGATTTTAAACTCATTCGAAATTTTTTAAAGCATCAAATCAACAAGTATTGACTCTAATTAGAGTATTCAATCAATTTGATGATGAGATAGTTGTGGAATATTTTTTAAATTTAATTTGGTTAGTAGGTGAATTAAACTCATTAACAATTTGGTTTTTTTACATGATGTTAGTGAACTAATGAGTCATTAAAGATGATCAATTTGAGAGTGACATGTGTAATGCACTAAAGGAGTATAAAAAGCAAAAAGTAAGAAAAATTAGCTTCATTTGATAGCATAACTGTGAGAGTCCAAAACAAAAAAGAAAAGAAAAGAGCCAAATGTGAACGTCAGCCAAGGAGGAGAGGAAGAAGAGGGCAGCTGATTTTTCATGAATTTTGAGTTGGATGTGGATAAATCTTGATCAAGACTAAATGCTTACCAATTAACCAAAAGATTGGAGGAAAAGTGGTAAGGTTTCTTAACTTAAATTTTTAGTTTTGTGTTTTTGAGTGGGATGGATCTGTTTAAGGTCAATGGTGATTTTTGACTTGTTATGAAGAATATAATAAGTGTGGAAGCATTTAAGGGTTGAAATCAAGAAAGTAAAACAAGAAATCAAGATTGAGAGAATCAGTCGTGGCTAGGGTTCTTTAATGTGAAATGATCCAAAATTTCATTGTGATGTTTTATGATGTTCAAAGCTTGGTTTTGACACTAATGAAGTAAAGAAATGAAAAAGAATTGATTTGGAATTGAATTGAAAAAGTTTAATGTAAAATGTGTTAAGTTTAGCCTTAAGGGCTTTTTTAGCATAAAAGTATGCTTATGATGTAATGACCAAGTGAATGCGATTAAAGATGGTCATTGAGTGTATTTGTGGCATAAATGAAGTATTATGTTATTATTGAAAAAAATTAGTATATGGAGTGTATGTGGAAAGTAATGAAGTTGAAATGGTTTATGATGTGTTTGGATGATGCTTGGCATAGATCTTAGGTGAATTGTGTTGAAAAATTGGAAAGAAAATGAAATGATAATATAAATATGTGTGGTGACGACAATTTTTCCATAAGAGGAAATGTAGTTGTTAGCGTGAGTTGTTGAAGTTTGACTATGGTTGTGGTGAATTAATTGGTTGAGATAGTGTTTTGAATAAATTGGTATGATAGAATAGGTAAAGGATGGTAGTTAAGTAATTTTTGAAGTTAGATTTTGAAACAGAGAACAATAGGTTAGCTTACAGAAGTTAAAACGAAAATACGATTAGTGTACGTGTTATGCGATTAAATACTAATATCAAATTATGTTAAACTGAATATATAGTTTTAATGCGTTATTTCTGAATTTGGAAATAGATGCCTAAGTGATGTGAGTATATTTATTGGTTAGGTGTTAATATTTTTAGTTATGTTTGTGGTACTTTTCGTTCTTGGTTTAGTAGTATTAGTTTAGTTTTTAGGCAAGTTTGATGTTTTGTTAAGTGTGAAAGAACAGGGGAGCAAGATGATGAAAGTTGGTGAATGAAATAAGGGAAATGTATCTAGTGCGCTCGTAAGGAAGAATGATGCGATCATAAGCCACTACGGTGCAATCGCAAGATAAATTGGTCTTTCGGAGGTAGCTTCGGGTGCGATCACAAGTCAGTAAGATGCAATTGCATTCAGGGCTTTCAACCAGAAGGTAGTCTATTCACTCTCGGGTGCGATCGCAATACGCAACTTCCAAGGGCAATTCTGACATTTCCTCACATGTTTAAATGAATGGTGAACGGTTAAAAGAAGCCTTTAACGTGCAAGAATGTGGGGGGAGCTGTTACAAGTTAGTGGAGGTGGACAATAATGAGAGGCCTGGAGAAAGTGATTAAAAAGAAGAAAAGAAAAAGACATGGGAGAGATCGGGAGGGAAAAGAAGGAAGAACAACAGAGAAGAAGTGGGAGCTCTGCAATTTTATATTTTTAGTTAGTTTAATTTTCCGGATTATTGATGATGTGTGTTTTTTAGTTTCTTTATTCAAATATTGTTTCATCCTATACGGTGAATCTTGATTTATGGACTTTTATTGTGTATGGTTACTGTTTTTATGAATAACTTTTATTGGATCTTAATGAGAATTGAGTTCTTTTAGGAAAATTATACAAATCTAACTTGTATGCTTAAAGATTAGTGTCCAAGTTTTATTCCTCGAAAGTTATGTGGTTCATGTCTGTTTCATTTATATCCAAATTGAGAGATTTGCATTACAATAAAACAGAGTAGGTAATGTAGACTTGAGGGAGGAGAGTTACTTCTTAAGAGACTTGGGGGAGTAGAATAAAGGAAGTCAGATTTACTTAGTAGGAGTTGAAACAATTTTTGGAACTTTTAATCTTAAGAATGAGAAGCAATTCTTTTATGTATAGATTAATTTTGTAGTGGTAGTTTTAACATAGTTGATTTATTTTATATCCTTTCAACTTCTAGGTCTTTTTATTATTAACTTAAACAATTTGGAAAGAATTTAATTGGTGATTAGTATAAATCCTCGTGGGAACGTTAACCATACTACAATAACCTGTACGCTTGCGGTCGGAATCCGAGTGCGTTTCTATTTAAAACTCATCACTAAGTAAAATGTGATTTGTGTAGGTAAAAGAGAGATATAGAACACGTGAATGTACTTGATGATAACTTTGCAAAACGGTGAACGTATTCTAATTTTTTAATATGAATAAATTCTATTGAAAAGAATTGATGACGTATGATTTTAAATTGTATGATTATGAATTTTATGTGAATGATACATTACAAGTAAATATTGTTAATATAAGTGTATGTGTAATATATGAATTGAATTTTGAAAGTTGAATTTCATACAATTTGAAGTTACATTGAAATTACATTATTGGTTGATAAAAAGGAAATCATTTTTAGCCTATATAACACTTTTAGGCTTTATACTTGTTATTATACCGATCAGAGTATTTTGATCATGCATGGCAATGTCTGGGGTCGTTAGTTACTAACAACGAGTTATATTATGTCAATCAGTAGTCTAGTGAGTCGCTCTTTGCACGTATGGAGTATATATAGTGCAAGCCAATATTGTTAAGGGCAAGCAATGTAGAGCCAGCTTTGTAACTGCAGGTATATCTATAGCGGTTAACTTATTGCAGGTAAGCGATGTAGAACCAACTCCATAATTAGTGTTTAACTAGTCACAGGTAAGTGATGCAGAATCAACTCCGTGACTTTGTGTCTAAGGGTACCATATGGCAAAGAAATTAGTGATAGGCTATGTCGTATAAGAAAGTTCATGACAATATAATGTCGCTACTATTTACTTTAAAAGTAAATTGAGAAAATTGGTTTCGGGAAGCATATATGTTTTATATTAGCATTGTACAATACGATACGAAATGAATTTATTTTAAGGAGGTTTAAATTGTTAATTATGACTTGAATAGAAAAGTTAATGCTAACTGAGCTTGTTTAGCACACACTATATTTTTTGTTTTTAAAATGAAACCTCTCAGGTGCACGGTCAGGGGCTTCAACAACAGGGACTCCACCTCTCGAGTAGTTAGTTTCGTCGCGTGCTGTTACGTAGGCATTTTTGTGTTGGACATGTTTTTGGAAACTATTGCATATCATGTATTTTTGTGTAAATAATGCTTGTATATAAATGTTTTAAAACTAAATGCATGAGTTTGTTTTAGCCTTTTTAAAATCAATTAATTTGATTGTTGAGATTGCTTGTGAGTGGACTTGAAGTCCAAAATTTGTAGTTGAGAAATTATGTAAATATATAAGTGTTTTGAACTTTTACAGGAACTTTGAAAATTTTGAGAATGTCAAAATTGAGTCATTATGTTATCGAAATTTTTAATAAAATAAAAATCCACTGTTTGTATTTATTAATGTTGGGTTAAAGCTTTCCGATAAAAAGGACAATAGGCTTAGCTTTACAAAAACACTCCAGTTGGACTTGATATTGACCAGAAGGCTACCATGGGGAGCCAGGAAGGCCGCCTAGTGGTTTTAGGATAGGGACCTGTCACCTAGGGCTTGTTTTCACCAATCGAGAAAAAAAATGCTTGATCTTCATTTTACTACGTCCAAGTCTGACACTTCCTTTTTCATTCATACTACTTCTTCACATACCACATTTGGGTTAGTTTATGTGAATGATATCTTAGTTACAAGTTCTTCCCCATCCTTCATCACTACCCTCATTCATGATCTTCACTCCACCTTCTCTATCAAGGATCTAGTTCCCATTCATCATTTCCTTGGTATTGAGGCCACTCATACATTTGATGGTCTTCTTCTTACTCGAGCCCATTATACCAAAAATCTTCTTATCCAAATTGGTATTCGTAATTCCAAAACTATCATTACCCCCTATCACTTCCACTCTTCCATTATCCAAAAACCATAGTTACCTACTTTCGTATCCAATTGAGTATCGCACCACTGTTGGTACTATTCAGTATTTTGTCTTACTTGTCCAGATATTCAATTCGTAGTGAACAAAGTTTCTCAAATCTTGTAATTTTCTTACAAATGTTCACTAGATTGTTGTCAAGCGCATTTTGCAATATCTATGGTCCACTTAATCTTATGTTCTTGCTGTTAAGTGTTTATCTTCTCTTAATTTACAGTCCTATTGTGATGCTGATTGGGGTAACTATCTTGATGATCATCGATCTACTTTCGACAACTGCATTTGCCTTGGTCATAATCTTATTTGATGGAGAGCCAAGAAACAACCTATTGTAGACAGGTCTAGAACTGAAACTAAATATCACAATATTGCTATCACTATTGCTGAACTACGTTGGATTACCTTTGTTCTCGGTGAAATAAGGATGTCTCATCTCAAGCTCACTCTATGGTGTGACAATCTTAGAGCCACCTTTTTGCTACTGGTCCTCTATTCTTTGCACATTGAAATTGACATTCACTATGTTCGACATTTGGTCGCAAACAAAGCCCTTCTCGTCAAGTATATTTCTTCCTCGGATCAAATTGTTGATGCTATGACTAAAGCCTTATCTACATTTTTCTTTATGCAATTTTGAGACAAGTTAACAATTTCACAATATCGTGAGCTTGAGAGGGGACTAATAGCACATGTTAATATCATCCCAACTACCTGAGTAACTTCAATTTGTATAATCCTCATTAGATAAACTTTATATCTTTAATGTATTCTCATGTTATCAAATACAAATTGTAAACACTTCATAAAATATATCAGTTTTACACATTCTGCATTCCATCATTAATACACCCTATCTCGTAATTACTTTTTGTAAATTTAAAGGGAATTGAGGAAAAATAAATTAGTTTACGCCATACGTACGTATAGTGCTCTGGTATCAAATTTAGTGGACTTTTTTTGTACTATACTAATATATTATCGCTTGTATTCTTATAGAAATAAATTACAAAACTCAAACTTTAATTTCTTTTTCAAATTTTATTCGGTCGTCATATGTAGAAACTATACGATATAGACAGACAAAATAAAAAATACGATACTTTTTAAAATTGAAATTAATAACTCCAATAATAATGAACATAAAAAGTAAAAATTAATAATATAAAGCTTTCTTATATGCCGAGTACAGAGATAATACTCCCTCCGATTCATAATAAGTGTCGTTTTAGAGAGATTTTAATTATTCAAAAATAAGTGTTGTTTGTGACTTTTTATGCATATCTATAGTTTTACTTCCAAAATTACCCCTTAATTTCTCTCATATCTTAATTACACAGATTACACATATTATATTTTCAAGGCACTTTAACATGTAATTAATAAGG
>JAOSBM010005520.1:0-22233 GCA_027568955.1 Erythroxylum tenue
AATAATAATAATAATAATAAAATTTGAATAATAATAAATACAAATTATATAATAATAATAATAATAATAATAATAATAAAATTTGAATAATAATAAATACAAATTATATAATAATAATAATAATTAGACATAATAATAATTAGTTGTGTAAAAATTGGTTGCTGGAGACACCTTTTGGGAGGGACAGAAATTCGTGTCCCTATCTTCCGGAGACAGGGGACATAAAAGCGGGGACATGAACCAAACAGTTATGGAGGCGAGATTTTTTTGTCTTGT
The DNA here is from genome assembly GCA_027568955.1 of Erythroxylum tenue. NCBI lineage: Eukaryota > Viridiplantae > Streptophyta > Magnoliopsida > Malpighiales > Erythroxylaceae > Erythroxylum > Erythroxylum tenue. The sequence continues at coordinate 277 of JAOSBM010005520.1, forward strand.
CTACTGTCCCCACTCAAGGAGATAGTAACCAAACAGGGTTAAATCACATTCATACTTGTTGTATATTTACTGCAATCATATATTTGTTATTGCCATAGGAATATTACAATTAACTTAATGTGTTGTATGCAAAGGTGGGTGATTAAAAAAGTAGAGTTACTGTAGTGTTATCTCTTCACGAAGCACATGCCAAATAGAGATGTGTTGTATGCAAAGGTGGGTGATTAAAAAAGTAGTGTTATCTCTTCACATCTCCTGTCTGTTTTGGTTGTAAATATTCAAGCTTTACTTGCTAGACCTTGGAGTTGCTCTATTTGTCATGTACTTCGTGAAGGTAATTTTGCAGCAGATTGCCTGACTAAACTGAGTCATAGCATTATTTCAAAATTTTAAGTTTGGAATAATATTCTTGACTCCTTTTTTTTAATTATATGAGCTGATGTTTGTAGTATTTCTTTTATGAGGTAGTTTAATTTTATCTTAATTGTACCTTAAAAAAAAAAAAAAGTAGAGGTACGTTACTTACGTATCACATGAACTTAAAATTGTCTGCAAGTGAGACTAGACGTACTGTACGTGCATGAATGATGCAAAATAAGGAAAAGCAAACAGGAAGGATCCAAAAAGGAGTTAAAGTACAGCAAAGCAAAGAGCAGAAGATCCCAAATTGGTTGAGAGGGCAAACGAAACAGGAAAAAGATCCAATTCTGGTATAAACACAGCAAACCAAAGCATTCAGGGACCAGTCCTCTTTGAATAGGGCTTTCTCTCTTGTCACTTGCCAGGAGGCCTCTTACTCTCTACTGCCCACCACCAGCTACCATCCAAGTGGGCAGAGAGAAAGAGATTAGCCTAGCCTTTGCTCTCCACACCATTCTGTCTGTCAGTTTTCACTCTGACTCCCGTTCTCATCCCGTAAGCATTCTGTAATCTAAACATAATTTAGTCGTTTGTGTTAACTGCGTTTTCCTCTGTTTCTCGTTTTAGTGGTTGCTTTTGTTTCTTTACTGTTTTTTTTTTCCTTTGATTTCTTTTTCGTGTTTATAATTGTAGACATCAAGCGTTGTGGGCGTGCGCTTGTTTGTGATGATGGGTGAGAGAATCCCACCTGGGAGTTATTTCCAGTACTCACCCTCTGTATTTAATGATTCTCCTCATAGGCCAAGTTATCTTCCTTCAGATCGTGAAAGGTTGGTTTAATTGCCCTTTTGGTGTTCAATTCCTAATGATTGAATTCATCTGTGATTGCTGGTTTTCAGCCTTTTCTTTTCAATCATATCACGTTAGCCTTTTTTTTTTAATTGTTTTGAACTGTTTAGTTTAATTGTTTTAAAGATCGGTACTTGAAGTCAAGTTTTTAATGTGATCATCTGTTAAAGTTTTCAGAATTATGTATCTGTTACTGTTGATCAATAATTCTGATAGGTCCCAGTCAAAGCCACAGAAAATTGATCGAGAAAATAGAAAGTTTAGATAATTTTTCATTCCCCTACTGCTGATAATACATGGACTTTAAATAGGAAAAGGGAAGCAACTACGTAGTCCTATTCTAATGGCCAGATACTCGGCACTCATGTCAACTACTGATACTATTTTTAAGCAACTAATACACTTTCTAAGCACGTAGAACGTGGCTGCCAGACGTTGGTTCCTTCCTAGATCTTCGTAACTTATCAAATTCTCCTTTACTTCTTCTTGTTGTTGGTGGTGTTGAAGTTAGTACTATTGTTATGCTTTAGATTTTTAGCTTCATTGGTTCCTTTCTTAATTGGCTTGTGCGGGAAGGCTTATGAGAATGAGGACCTGTACAAGTTTCTTTAGTATTAGTGTTATGGAGGACGGGTATTGAAGTGTTAGGTTCAAGAAAATACCATCGTAGATTTAGAAATCATAAGGCTCAACCTTTTCTTTTATAGAGAACAACAAAGAAAAGTTTATTTTTGCCTCAATAAATGGGCATGATGGAAAGCAAGAGCCCTCATCTAAGAGACTGTGATAGAAAATAATTAGTTGAGGGGGCTTTGGTGAATACTGATCTCAGTTATTTTTCAAAGACAAGCTAATTATAGCGTGAGAGTTAAAATTTTGCAATTGTGATACTTCTTACTAGGGGTGACTTATCTGGTGACTCAATGTTTTTCTACAATACTGCCTTGTAGTTAGCAGTTAAAGTTGTTCTTATGGCATTTTTGGTTCATCTCCTTTACCTTCAGAATTTTTTTCACGTAAAATTTACCAATAAGTTTTTGAAGCCTTGTGATTTTGAATCCTACAAGTTTCAACTTTAGTAATCTTAATTTTTTCTCTAGTTGTTGTACATCACACAACTTATAAGCTTAGTTCAGGTTTTGAGTGTTTCAATTACTTTGGATTCAAGCGCATTGTTTGTTAAGATCATTGTGATCTTTTTCTTCATGGTTGTAAGCATATTGGGCTTATGTTACTACTGCTAAATGCCTTTGTAATTCAACATTTTTTAGATCCAGTTTCACCGCACCCTTGCATGGGTTTCAGGATATTTAAGTGAGGAAGAATCTTTCCACTGCCAAAATTGATTTTCATTTCTTAATTTCAGATGAAAGACTTTGATTGACTAAATTACTTGCATTAAATCGAATTCTAACATTGTCTACATGGCTTAACAAGTGTGTCTACTTGCTTGCCTTCCATTGCTTTTCCAAATGTTATTGCATTGTTCTTGGTCTCTATGGGCCACTTGACCATCTAATGGTGGCAGATATCTGGCTGACTTACTGGGAGAGAAGCAAAAGTTGGGACCATTTATGCAGGTTGTGCCTCACTGTAGTAGGCTTCTTAATCAAGGTTGTTGAACCACAATTCATATTTTATTATATTACTTGGTTAATTCATTGACTGAATTTTGGTGTCAGTAAAAGCCTTTATGTCAACGTTGGAATGAATAACAGTTGAACATATTAGCATGGTTGATGTTAATGGTGTTTTTATTTTAACTAACAGTTGGTGTATTTACTTTTACAGATGCGCAGTATTAGTTTCTTTGGTGTCTTGAGGTTTCAATAATGATATTATGTTTTTTGGCATATGCTTTTTATGCTTCTTTATGTGGTTGTTTTTGTGAGATTGGAGGAATAATTTTAATTTAGATAGGGATGGCAATGGGCTGGCTTATGAGCCTAAATTCAGGTGTTTTCAATGGGCTGACCCATGGGCTAAATCAGGCCCAGACTGATTCGAGGCCTAATTTTTCTAAGTAAAACGACATCGTTTTGCTTAGAAGAGATAGGTCTAGGGTAGGCCTGGGCCTAGGCAATCTAGGTCTGAACTCAATTAAAAAAAAGACGTTTTATACTTTTAATTTTAAAAAAATTATTTAAAAAAGATTAGCAAGACCGGCTCATGGGTCGGCCCATTGCCATTGCTAAGTCTTTGGATGATACATTAATAAACCTGTTGCGGTTCAAGACTTGAGTTTTGAAGCTACCACTAGTTGCATATGGTGCAAGCAGTTGGGTTTATCTGAACTGTAAACTGTTAATTGCATTTTCTTGTGGTTGCACTTAAAATCACACCATTTACTAATATCTTTGCAGAAATCAGACGTACATCAGGACGTGATCATGGTTTTTTAGATCACGAAAGATATGATCACAAGAGCCCTTTTAGATCTTTAGGTCAACATTCAAATGGAAGGGCAATGGAGCAAGACGCTTGGTATGCAATGCAGTCTGAGGTAATTTGATTTTCAAATTCACTCTACCTGTGGATGTGTTTGTCCTGTGAGGCATAGCATCCTCCTGTTCTATTTCTTAAAAGTAATTGTTGACCTGCATGTGTTGGCATTGCTGAATTTGAACTTGGAATATTCTGCTTCTGGTTTTACAAAACCATCTGGCCTTATATCTGTATATTTTCTTTGTCACTTAAGGAAGATGCTCTCTTGCATAATGTTTCCACGGTAGTAAGTACCGAAGTTGGTTTTTAACACATGCTCACAAGTCTGATGAAAGTCTAGGGTAGGGACTTACCATAGAAAGTTTGTCATATATGCTCATTAATTGAAATCTTAATGTTATAACCTAAAAAGTTGGATAAAAATGAAAGCAAAGTTGTGGGAAAAAGTGGACAGTATCATCAAAATTCTTTAATGTATTTTTCTTCATAAAGTTTCTCTAGTATGATTGATACAAAAGAGTTCAGAGTTTAAAAAGAAATAAAAGAGGACAAATCACTAAACCATAAGCTTTAATTTGGTGGAATGAAGAGCGGGAGTTTATGTAATGGCAAGGGCACAAGGGCTTAAATTTACTTTATGCTAGGTGTTCCTTATTTGATAGGAAGTAATAATAAGTTAGATATATTATCCTAATTTTTTAATAATTAATATATTTTCGTAATTGTTTAAGACTTAAAAGCTTATTTAAGAATAAAGAATTCTTATTAGAGTAGGATTCAATTCTATTTTGGATATTTTAGTTGGGAATCTCTTTACTACTAGAATAAGGATTCATTACCTTCCATCATTTGTTTATCTGACTAAAATTTCAGCCATATCAAACCTAACATTCCAGCAAACTAAATGGATACTCCAAGTTTGAAATTCCAGTAACTAGATTTTATAAGCAATTGGAAAATTTGATTTGCAAAGATGAAGCTAGTTTGACATGCTAAATTTTGGTGGAGATTGTTAGAGGATAAACTTCAAAAAGCAAGCCAGTCATTAATTGTTGATTGAGAAGAAATGAAGATGAAGTTATCAGAAAAATATTTACCATTTCATTAACAATAAAATTTCTGAGATCAATTCAGAACACTTGCATAAGGAATTATGTCTGTGACGGAGTACACGAAAATATTTGACGAACTTTGTATCTCATGTGAAGGAATAAAATCTAAACGATAACTTATATCTTACTACAAAAATGGCTTAAGGGTAGAAATTTACAAGGATCTAACAAAGTAAAGATTTACAATCTTGAAGATGCATATAATTTGGCTCAGAACAATTTCTAGGATGAAAAATGACTAAAAAGTATAGGAATCAAGACGAAGAGTTTGGCATGAAGGGGATTGCAATTGTGCAAAATTTTGTGCTAGCTCTAAATGGATCAAAATTTGCACCATAAAACAACTGCAAGGCTTCTATAGGAGCTGAACCTAAAGATAAACCCCTAGTTGAGATTGGCATAAAAGGAGGCAATAATGACAATGAAGTGTTTTTGATGTAATGGGAGGGGCCACTTTGCTTATGAATGTACTAACAGAGGTTGCACATGATGGAACAAGAAGAGAAGGAAGAATCTAATGAATGTTTGTCAACATGAAGCCAGGAGAGAGTTGGAAGGGGCTCTAGTGATGAACAAACTGGTCCTTCAAATCTCAATATATTGAGGCACATGCTTAGAAGAACAAGAAGAATGACTTCATAATGTTATTTTCTTTACTCAAGTTAAATGTGGAGATAAAGTATGTAAGGTTATTATTGATGGAAGAAGTAGGATGAATGTGATACCAAAAAGTATGGTGAAGCGATTGAACTTACTTTTAGAGAAACACTCACATCCCTACAAAGTTATTTCGATGGATAATAGCACTATGTCAGTTGTTCGAAGGTGGTTTGTGTCTTTCAAATTAGGAATATATCAAGATTTTATTTGATGAAATGTTATTTCTATGAAAGTATCTCACACTTTACTTGGTTGACCATGGGTTTATGATCGTGATTTGCAACATAATGGAAAAGCTAACACCTATTAATTTATGTTTGACTTAAGAATATAATTTTGAAGTATGTGAAGGTGGACAAGGTAGAGAAGTCATGTGGTTTTGTTATGAAACTATCTCCAAATATGTTCTTCGAGACACACTTTACCTTAAATGACCAATATGTCGAGTTACGCTTAGAAGAGAGTACATTGCATGTTTGGAATATCAACACAAAGAATGAGCTGGCATATAGGAACAACTATAGAGGAATTACATCCTTTTTTAGGCTAGGAAACAGTGAAAAAAATGCAAAAGCAAATTTTGACAGCACTTGGATTTTAGAATTTGAATTTTAGTCTTTGTCGCATTCTATGTCGAAGACAACTTTGGAAAAGGCGGGGAAAATTGATGCAAAAGAGTTTAAAGTTTATACAAAAAATAAAAGTGGGCAAATTACTCAACCATAAGCTTTATTTTCGTAGAATAAAGAGCGAGAGTTGGGTTGATAGCAAGGGCACAAGGCCTGAAATTTACTTTATGATAGTTTTCTTCCTATTAGATAGAAAGTAATGGTAAGTTAGATATATTGTTCTAGTTGTTTATGATTTAAAGCTTATTTATGAATAAAAAATCCTTATTAGAGTAGGATTTAGTTCTATTTTAGATGTTTTAGTTGGAAATTCCTTTACTATTAGAATAAGGGTTTTAGGAGCTTTTCTATATATGTGTACTCGACTTCTCAATAAAAGAAAATGTCAATCTTTCTATAACTTGAGTTTCAATTAGAAGGTGTGATTTTTTCTTCAAGAGTGATTCTTAGATTCTAAGAGTGATTCTTGGGCTCTAGGAGTGATTCCTAGTTCCATGTCCCCATTGGTTATTTACTTTACTAAAATTTTAGCCCTTCTAACCTGAATTTTTAGAAACCAAATGTCTAAAATTCTATCCATACTGAACCTAAAATTTCAACCATATCAAACCTAAAATTTTAGTCATATTAAACCTTAAATCCAACACCCTAAACGGATATTCTAATTCTACGGATATTCTAATTCTAAATTCTAGTGGTTAAATTCTATAAGTTTTGTGAGTGTTAGCTACTAGTTTAATATCTATTATACTCGTCCTACATTATTGATCCTTCATTTAGTCTTTTTTGTAAATTTGGATGCACCAATAAATCTTAGGCTGAACTAATTTGTTCATTTGTAAAATGGAGCAATAGATAGCATTATGATGTCTAAATAATTACTATGGATGATCGATATAATCCTATATATGCAGTTCTCATATGATAATTAGAAAGATTTTGAACATTTTTTATTGGGAAAAAAAATCTTGAATTTCTATATAGACAAACTTAGAAATCTTTTTGTCAAAAATCTTTTTTTCTTGGCGGAGGCTTTTCATTATACATGTCTGTTGATCATTAGCCTTTGAAGTAGTTATTTTACAACGTACATCTTATACCTAAAACATTCTAATTAAGGAAATAATACAATTTGAAACTATAAATGCATGAAGTTTGCTAGTTTTAAATAGTCAACTAATCCTTTTGACAAAGAAGTTGTTCAATGCATGAATATGTTGACTTTGACATGAAATCTACTAGGTTTAAATTGCCAGCTAGTTGATTATTAATTACTTTGACATCCCTTCTCAAATTGATGTCGTAAATCTTCAATCATCAATTTTCCAATAAGGAAGTTATGACGCTGGTGTATTGTGGATTTTGTAAAAGCATCTACTATTTGCTATTCGTAGAATTGTAGAGATGTGGCAACACAATAAATAGGCCTCCCATATGGATTGACCATAATTCAATGTTCTTGGTGCATTTGTAGTAAACGTTGTTGATTGCAATTTGGATGACACTAGTGTTGTCATCATGTAGTGGTGGCACTTGAACTTGGGAGAAACCAAGCTCTGTTAGGAGACTAAACAAATAAAGAATCTTGGAGTACTCAATAAACGTGGCATGATACTTTGCTTCAGTGGGAGACTTAGAGACGAAAACTTGCTTCTTAAATTTCCATGAGATAAGAGGATTACTAATACACATCATCCCAGATTTTCTAAAATCCAAACAACCTACCCGATTGGTATAGCTATAAGCTAGTAACTGGAGTGAAGAACTAGTAGGAAAAAATAAGTCATGTTTGGGGTTTTCAAGAATATATCAAATAATACACTGTACTGCTAATAGAAGAAGATGCCAAGGAGATTGCATGAACTTGCTAACAATGTTTAAAGTAGGATCTTCAAGAAGCTCTCCTTTATCACATTGATATTTAACATTAATTTCTATAGAATTGTCAACTTAAGTAGTGTCAGTTAGTCTGGCTAATTGTACCAAATCTTGAATATACATATCCTAATTTAAGAGTATACCTCTAGGTCAATACTGTATCTCGAATCCTAAGAAGTAGTTGAGTTGACCAAGTTCTTTCAAGTGAAAAGTAGAATGCAACAATTTCTAAATCTAAAGTATGGCCTCTATAAACAAGAGGGGTGGTTTGAAAATTTTCAAATCGTACTCTCGGTGCCTATTTCAAACCATATAAGGAGCTTCCTAGTTTGCGAATATTAGGTGAGGAACTAAGCATACCAAAGGGAAGTCTAATGTAAACTTCCTCTTTGAGATCTAATTGATGCAACACTGGCTAGAATAGTTTGTACAATGATTATCTCAGCTACTAGTTCGAAGGTTTCATCATAGTCAAGGCCATATTCTTATTGGAAAAATCAACCAAGGCTTGTATCATTCTATAGACCTATTGAAATGAAGTTTGATAGAAAAACACATACTTACTACAAAGTGGTTTCACAAATTGGAGGGGGATGGAACAACATCCCAAGTCTAGTTTTCTTCTAGTGCAAGAAGTTCAATATCAATAGCTTTTTGCCAACACTTATGCTGCATTTCTTTTTTATAGTTAAGAGGGAATAGGAATGGAAGGTAAGGTAGCTATTAAATATGCAGAAGGGGTAAACCAAACCTTTTTAAGGGTTTACTAACTGGAGTACTATGTTGTAAAAGAGTAGGATTAGTTGCTTGAACATGAAAGAAGGGAATGATTTTAAGGAAAATTGATTTGATTTGATCAACTTGTGCCACGTATAAACCAAAAGGGATTTAGATGATGTGGAACTAGCAAAAGAGTTAATAAATAGAGACAAAATATCCTAGAAAAGTACTTTTATCTGAGCTGTTAGTCTTGCACATTCTTGCTGAGGGAGATAAATATAAAATACACAACCAAAAGTATGAAGATCCAATAATTTGAAACTTGACCAAATAACTGTGTGAAGGAAGTAACATGTTTCAATTAGGGAGAGGGCAATCTAGTGATAAGGTAGACTGCAGTGGGAAGAGCTTCACACCAAATCTAGGTGTAGAAGACTAATAAAAGAGGGCGACCATCATCGAGTAGATGGGAATTCTTCCTTTCATCTATTTTGTTTTGTTGCGGGGTTGAAGAACAAGACCTTTGAGAGATTATATTGTTAGTTTTTCAAATTTTCTGAAATAGAGGAGACATTTTCTTTCCTTTATTATCAGAACAAAATATTTTGACTTGTAGAAAACTGAGTCTTAAAATCTGCATGAAAAAAACTTTAAAACAGAAAATACTTTGTCTTTAGAGTGCAAAATATAAATCCATGTGAAATAACTACATTCATCAATAAAAGTGACGAAGTATTTGTAATGCTAATGAGAAGTAACTTGTGCCATACCCCATGCGTCATTATGTAACAAAAGGAAAGGCTAGAGTACCTTTGGTGTATGATTGGAAAATGGTGCAGTTTTACTTCTGTCCAATCTAGAGATGATGACTTTATTCTTTGGGAAACCAAATTTTAGCAGTCATGTTGTAAATTAGAGAGTTTGGATGACCAACACATTTGTGTCATACTTAGTAATCAACATGAGCTGAATTACAAGCAACAAAGGGTGAGTGTAACTTGGAAACACAAGAAATTGGAGAGAAAAAGATGTCCCATCTTAGTCCCCCTTGCAATCATCTTCCCTACTGCTTGATCCTGCAAAACAACCAGATTTGGAAAATTCCACTTTACAACTATTATCAACCAATTGATCTACAAAAACAAGGTTAGTGGTAAGATTAGGAGAGGAAAACATTAGTTAGAAAGGAAGAAATATCACTAATGGCTATGGTAGGTAAATGGGCACTATTTTTCATATGATTGAAAGTTCCGGAATCAATGTACTAAAGAGGTGATGTAAGAAGGGTGTACCTGAGAGTCCTAAGGTGGATAGCACATAAATGACCATTTGTTGGATCATTTCTTGGTTTTTGGGCTTGAGCATTTTGTGTTAGCATAGTATATTGATAGATTAACCATTACTAGAAGTGTTAGTTGTAGCTGGATATGCTGTTGTGGGATTCTTGGAAGGTCTGGTAGGACATTCCACAATAATATGGCCTTTTTTTCGCAATAATTGCAAAATTTTTGGAAGCAGTTTGAAGCATAATGACCAAATTCTTTGAATCAAATACACTAAGTAGTGCTTATATCTCTTGCTATTGGCTTTGGCTTTGTCTTTGTTAGGAGTAGAATTGCTACCATCATATTACCCCATAAATCCTTAACTTTGAGAAATATCATGAAGTGGAATGTCCAGATTGAATAGTTTTTTCATTGAAATAAACCATGAAGGCTTCATACTTGTTTGAAGACATGAAGCTGGAAGAATTTGGTCAAGAATAACTAAGAAAAAAGGGTAAACTAGGTCTTTGATGAGCAAGAGGACAAAAGATACTTGAGAATAGAATAATCAAGAGCAAACTAGAGGTAAGATGAATAAGAGAACAAAATACACTTGAAAATTCTTGGACAGGGCTCTGATACCATCATAAACTTACAGATTGCCTGCCTTTTCTTAGTAGAGGCTTTTCATTATATATACATCATACCTGCTACTTTTAAGCCTTAAAATAGTTGATTGATAAGCTAACATTTGATAATATACAAATATATCCTACAGCTAACATATTCTAATTAAGGAAATAATACAAATTCGAAATTATGAAGAACAATTATCTTTACCTTTTAACAGGAAATTCTATAAAGATGGATTTCTCCTGTAAAGTATAATGATGTCAAGTTATAAATTAATTTTTTGAAAAAGTTGTGGTCAAGATACATATTATCTCCTAATATTATAATCTGATTGTAATCAGATTCTATAGATTAGATATCAGTATCTTAGAGATAAACATTATCCTAGGATTATTTTCTGTATCTATATTGACTATCTAGCCTATTCTGTACTCCTATTCATGTATATATGTACTACATTCACTTAGTAATACAATACAGAGCAAATCAACTCTTATTCACATGGTATCAGAGCCACGTGAAAGAGATAGTGAAACCAAGGAGTCAACCCCGACAAGTCAAGAAATGATTTCCAATCTTGAGGGATTCTCCACGGCAAACCCAAACCAGATTAGAGGTCAGTCATCGATGACCTTTGGTCTTGAAGGAGTTTCAGTTGTCATCGTCTTTGACAAACTGAATGGAACGAACTATTAGGAGTGGGCTCAAGCTATGGAACTCGCCATTGGAGGACGTAAGAAGCTGAGCTTTATCGTCGAAGATGGAAACGTTACAGACCCAACAAACTCGCACGCTGCACGACAGTGGGAGATAGACAACTCCATGGTCTCGTCATGGCTTATCAACACCATGATACAGCCGATTAAACGCACCTTTATGTTTCTGCCAACAGCTCGAAAAATTTGGGAAGGGGTGCGACAATCATACTCTGATGGAGAGGATGCATCACGAATCTACGAGATAAAAACAAAGCTGTCGCAAATGAAGCAAGGTGACAGAGAAGTTACAGACTATTGGGTCGAAATGGTAGCATTGTAGTAGGAACTTGACCTTCTGTCAGATGAAAGAGTGGAGGTGCAGGGAAGATGCTGTGATGTACAACCAGAAAATTGAAAAAGAAAGAGTCTTTGAATTTTTGGCTGGTCTCAACAAAAAGTTGGATGATATTCGTGAAAGAATCCTAAGTAGAGTTCCTCTGCCAACAACTAAAGAAGTTTTTCTGAAGTTAGGAGGGAAGCAGCAAGGAGGAAAATCATGCTAAAAGAGGAGCCAAAAGAAGAACAAAATGTGTCTCCAGTACCTACTAATGAAGCATTTGCACTAATGTTCTGTGGTGAACCCATTAAGAAGGGTCATAAGAAGTGGTGTGATTATTGTAAACAAAGTGGTCACACCAAAGGCACATGTTGGGGCATCCATGGAAAGCCTCCTGACTGGAAACCAAAAAAGGGAAAAAAATCGAGGCTACCAAGTATCTAGTGAAGTGGGGACAAAAAAATCTGAGGATAGTCAGAAACAACAAGGTGGTGAACTAAATATTTCACTAGGGAAACTATTGGAAATATTAAAGAATCTCCAAAATGACAGCAACCAACAGAATACAAGCACAGTTGCCAATGCTACTATGAGAGGTAATATCATAAAAGCTTTTTTATCTTCATGCGGTAGGAAGAAATGGATAGTTGATTCTGGAGCATCAAACCATATGACAGATGATTATAACCTATTTCATTCATATTTTGCTTGTGCTGGGCATGAAACGGTTAAGGTAGCAAATGGTGATTCCTCTTCAGTTGCAGGAAAAGGAGATATCAAAGTAATAGATTCTATGAAACTAAATTATATTCTACATGTTCCGAATCTAAAATGTAACCTCCTTTCAGTCAATAAATTGACAGGAGAAGCTAATTGTAGTGCTCATTTTTTCCCTACTCATTGTGTTATACAGGACCCGTCATCGGGGAAGATGATTGGCAGTGCTAAAGAGGTAGATGGAGTGTACTACTATGAAGATGAAGAAAGTCATTCTACTCCTTATAGCTTGGGTAATAGTGTGATTGTTCCTAAGACTGATGAACTATTGTTATGGCATAAGAGCTTAGGTCATCCAAACTTCCAGTATATGTCACGGTTGTTTCTAAACGTTTCAATAAATAAAGATCTTTGTGTTCAATGTGACAAAAAATCAATTCCAAACAAGTATTCAAGCTCTTCATACTGACAATGGTACTGAATATTTTAATCAACATCTTCATATATTCTTCCAAAAACATGGAATTGTCCACAAAAGTACTTGTGTCAATAGTCCTCAACAAAATGGGATTGTTGAGCGAAAAAATAGACACCTTCTTGAAGTAGCTATGGCCTTGATGTTCACTAGCAATGTTCCAAAATTCTTTTGGGGGGATGCTATTCTTACTGCAACCTACCTTATTAATAGAATGCCTAGTCGTGTTCTTTCTTTCAAAACACCTCTTCAGAAATTTCAAGAAACCCATACAACTACTCATCTTTAAACTAACCTTCCTCGAAAAGTTTTCGGGTGTACAATCTTTATTCACAGTTATTCACACAACAAACTTGATCCAAGAGCCAAAAAAGATTTGTTTCTGGGTTACTCTGCTACACAAAAAGGATATAAATGCTATGATCCTATATCAAAAAGGTTGTTTGTTAGTTGTGATGTCTCTTTTTCTGAGATAGATTCCTTCTATCCCAAGTCTTCGAGAGTATTGGAGTGAGTTTGGTGGTGATGAATCTCAGCCTGAACCCCACATTTGTTCCTGAACCTATCCTAATGTCATCTCCTATAGGAACAAATCCTGATACAAAAGTAGCTATACCTGACCATACACTTAAGGTGTACTCTCGGAAGAAGAAAACAAGTAGTACACTCCCTGTCCCTGAAGTTATACCAATCTCTGAACCATTGCAGGTCCCTGTCGAAGAAGCTCAGAATAGGAAGGATCAAGAAGACAACACAGATTTAGAACTACCAATTGCTTTACGGAAGAAATCTAGATCATGTACTATGCACCCGATTGAGAGGTTTCTCGCTTATGATGCTCTATCTTCTAAATACAAAGCATTTATTGTTAATCTGGACAAAATTGACATCCTAAAAAATATTCAAGAAGCTCTCAAAGTTCCAAAATGGAGAGAAGCAATTTTCGAAGAGATAAGAGCACTTGAAAAGAATGAAACGTAGGAAGAAGTTGGGGTGTAGGTGGATATTCACAGTCAAATATAGGGCTGATGGTTCCATCGAGAGGTATAAAGTAAGATTGGTAGCAAAGGGCTATACTCAGACCTATGGGATGGACTACAAGGAGACATTTGCACCTGTAGCTAAGCTAAACACTATCAAACTGTTGCTATCTGTAGCTGCTAACTTCGATTGGCCACTTCAGCAACTTTATATTAAAAATGCCTTCTTGAATGGAAAACTAAAGGAAGCAGTGTACATGAAACTTCCTCCAGGGTTTAATGAGGAAGGAGGAGGAAATAGAGTATGCAGACTAAGAAAATCCCTATATGGGCTGAAACAACCACCACGAGCTTGGTTTGAAAGATTTGCCAAAATCTTAAAAATAGAAGGATACACACAAGCTCAGTCGGATCATACAATGTTCTTCAGAATTAGAGAAGGTAAGAAGACAATTTTGATTGTGTATGTAGATAATATTGTCGTAACTGGTGATGATGCAGAGGAAATTACAAGACTCAAGTTAGCTTTGAGGAAAGAATTTGAAGTTAAAGACTTAGGAGAAATGAAGTATTTTCTAAGCATGGAAGTAGCGAGATCAAAGAAAGGGATTTACATCTCACTAAGGAAGTACATTCTTGATCTCTTGAAAGAGATTGGAATGTTAGGATGTAAACCAAGCACCACTCCCATTGACAATACAAAGTTTGAGGATGAAGAGGATAAACTTGTTAACCGTGACAATACCAGACACTAGTGGGAAGACTGATTTATTTGTCTTATACTAGACCAGATGTTGCTTTTTCTATGAGTGTTGTAAGTTGCTACATGCATGCACCAAGGAAGAAGCATTTTGAGGCAGTTTATAAGATCTTACGGTATTTAAAGGGTACCCCTGGGAAAGGATTATTATTCAAAAAGGGAGATCAAAGAACAATTGAAATATATACTGATTCAGATTGGGCAAGTTCAGAAGAGGATAAACGATCAACCACTGGGTATTGTACTTTCGTGTGGGAAAATTTGGTCACGTGGCAAAGTAAGAAGCAAAAGGTGGTAGTCAATAGTAGTGCAGAAGCTGAGCTAAGAGCAGCTGCAAAAGGGATTTGTGAAAGTCTCTGGTTAAAGAGAGTGCTGACAGAATTGAGAATCAATTTTGAGTCACCTATAAAACATTATTATGATAACAAGGCAGCCCTAAGCATGGCACATAACCCAGTCCACCATGAGAGAACAAAGCATGTTGAACTTGATCGACAAACTTGATCGACATTTTATCAAGGAGAAGATAGAAGATGGGACTATATGCCTAACTTATGTCCCAATGAAGAAGAAGACAACAGATGTGTTTACCAAAGGTCTTCAAAGACAAGTGTTTGAAGATTGTATCAGCAAGTTAGACATGATTGATATCTGTGATCCAACTTGAGGGGGAGTGTGGTCACGATATATATTATCTCATAATATTATAATCTGATTGTAATCAGATTCTATAGATTAGATAGCAGTATCTTAGAGATAAACATTATCCTAGGATTATCTTCTGTATCTGTATAGATTATTTAGCCTATTCTGTACTCCTATTCATGCATGTATGTATTAGATTCTCTTAGTAATACAATACAGAGCAAATCATCTCTTATTCACAAAAGTTAATGATGTTGTATTGAGTTATATTGGGAATTTTTATTACTATACGGTGATTTAGAGTTAAGTTGAAATCAGTTGGAGCAAGAGGATGTTGTGCCATTGACCCTCAAACTTTTGGAGATTGTTGTCTATCTGTAAACGCCTGATGAAGTTTTGTAGTTGCTAACTCCAATGAGGAAAAACTTATTTCATGGAGCCAACAGGCCTTGGAGATTAATGGTAGTTCACCCCATCCCCCAACTTCTAGGACTTGGGTTCAAGTCCCCCTGAAAGAACAAAACATCAAAAATTCTTATGGAATGGATTCTCTCCTTATCCCTTTCTTCTGTTTTTGCTTGTAGCTAAATATTTTGGCTCATTGAAGAATTTGGGAAGTGGTCTTTTGCGTTTTTGAGTTCTAGGATTATTTGCTTGAAACCCTCTGCAGTAGGTAAGGTTGTTGACTGCTTAATAATGGTTTGCATTTTTGATATCAGCGACAAGACATCTCCACATACTGTTTTTTGGAGGAAAAACTGATATTTGTTCGAGGGTGGATTATTGAGGATTCACTTTTTGGGAAAAATTTCATGCATATTGAGTTACTCCTATGAAATGCTGAGAATCCCATATTGCATCCCTTTCTGGCGCACGATATATTTTGCAATGCTAGGCAATGTATTGTCTGCTCCCCAATTCCAAACTGATAGCGGTTAATTTCTCGACATTGGATATCTTGCTTGAGAATCAGTTAACTTTTGTTTGCTATTGAACTAGTTTTGTTGTATTTATGGTGGTAGCATTTATTCAGGAAAATGGGCATCTACAAAGAATAGCCTCACTGCAGGCTGTTTCATCAGGTTGGCCTGGTGTCCCAGGAATTCCAGCCACACCTGTTGTGAAGAAAGTGGTTAGACTTGATGTTCCTGTTGATAAATATCCGAATGTAAGTTTAATTGTTTCAACTGTTTCTGAAATGGAATTCAACAATGATTCCTAACTCTCAAAGTTAGCAGTACAATTTTGTTGGCCGGTTACTGGGACCACGTGGGAACTCTTTGAAAAGATTTGAAGCTTTGACTCAGTGCCGGGTGTATATCAGAGGTAAAGGCTCTTTGAAGGATTCCGTGAAGGTAATTGATCCTTGGGTTTCTCTCTATCTTAACGCTTAATTGGTAACACTATTTACTGCCTGTTAAGCTAGCGGCTGGTTTACCATGAATCAAACTGAAGCTAATCCTTTTTATGACAATCTTAAGTTCCGATTTATAGCTCTCCATCATTTGTCTATCTTCCGACCAATTAAATCATCCTAAAATGACTCATGCTAAACTGTAGGTGATGTTTTAATAACTCCTCATAACCTTTTATATTCTATTCAGACTTTCATGTTACAATCATTATCAAGTCTTTGATTACTAGTCTGATGTTCGTGTTTCTTGATAATGATGAAGTGAATGCTTTATGTTGGTTTGATATTTTATTGGTCGGAAGTCCATAATCAGTAACTACTTTTCATGTATCTGATACTGAAATGTTTCTCATGATTGACCTTACCTATTATTGATTCATATTGAATTTATTATTAACTTTTTGTCTTTTAGGAAGACAAATTAAAAGATAAGCCTGGATATGAGCATTTAAATGAGCCACTGCACGTTTTGGTAGAGGCCAAGTTTCCTGAGGGTGTAGTCAATGATCGCTTGGATCATGCTGTGATAGTACTGGAAAGCCTCCTGAAGCCTGTGGTATGAGAATGAGTAAACTTTGGATAATTTGTGTACCAGATTGTCTCTCAGGTTCTGATGTTATGAAACCGTTTTGTTTTGTTTGGTATTTAACTACTTACCGGGGTGTACCTGTCAGGATGAATCTTTGGATCACTATAAAAAGCAGCAATTAAGAGAACTGGCTATGCTTAATGGTACTCTGAGGGAGGAAAGCCCAAGCATGTCGCCTTTCAACACCACAGGAATGAAACGTGCCAAGACAACCTGATGAATGTTTTGCTGATTATTGGGATGACTGCAACTGATTGAATACTGATGGCTTGTTGACGAATTTCAGTACTTGAAAGCATGGGGAAAACCTTGGAGGCTGAATTTTCGGGAACGGCACCAAAGTCGCAAGGCATCATAACTGGGAATCTTAGAGCGGTTATTGGGTTTTACCCACTTCATTACAATCATTCCATAAGCTTATGCATCCATGGACAAGCCCTTATTCTTTGTGAATGACACCGATGAACTAGAAAATAATTATTTCATCAGTTTGATTAGTTTATGTTGCATAAATTAGCCGAGTTCAGGATTCTGGTCAATGCAACTATGTAATTTGAAGATTCTTTTAGTGACAATTCATGTTACACCAACTAAAATCCTGATGCAAATTGCATGGATTACTGTAATAATGAGTCTATTGTTTGTATCGCTTGCTTTGCTTTCATGTAATCTTTTTTTATCCCCCCCAATGTTATCCATTCTGTTTTTTAGCATATTTAGTTGTGTGCTTAGCAGAGAGTGGTTTCTTAGAGCAAGATGTTGATGGATTTACTGATATTGTGGTTTCCATGGAAGAGTATTTGTACAGGTGTGCTTGCAGCTTTATAGGTCGCACAGTCACAGCCTCTGGGCTGTTAAAATGGAGCTATGATTGTCGCGCAAATGAGTAAAGAACATCACTTCCATTTGCAGTTGGGTATCTTCCCAGTCCCGGAGCATGTTTTGATTCTTAGGAATACATCCATTTTTCTGTATGCATTCTTCAAACTTAAAAAATCCCACATTCAAACAGCTTTCCATTACCTTCATTCCAATACCTTGACGTATAAGCATCCTATCATCTAAGAAGAAGTTATCCAGACACCAATACTTTCTCAATTAGTCTCCAATCTTGTAATAATGCGTAGCCTGGAATCTGAGCCCCTAGATAGAGATCCTTCCCCCCATGTGCAAAACAGATCACAAATGAAGCAGATTTTTTGAGAGCCGGTTTCTGGTGATGAGGTGCTAGGATCACGTCCTTTAATTGCTTAGTGGTAGCACCCAGCAGAGTTATGAAGATGAAAAGGAACAAGAAATTTCGCACTCTTGGTTACAGTATTGCTGCACATAGAGCATAAACGTGACCCCAAAAGTCTGTAAGACATCATCTCATCCTTGACAACAACTAGGAGCCTATGAATTCAATATGTTTCACATTAAAAAAAAAAAGAAATAAAGAAAAGAATGGCCTATTGATTGTAGTATTGACCTGAATATGTCATTAGAAATATTACATCACCTAGTCTGATAAAATCTATCCTCAGTGCATGGAATCAGAATCTCAATTGTGGTCAACGAGAACCAAGTCTCCTTGTGGGGAAACTTCAGTTAAACCAGAAAAGCATACAGGTGCACAAAATTGTGTCAATACCCAGCATCATCAACAATATGAGTTCTGTTTTGAAAGAAACTGCTCAACACCAAAACAACAGATATACTGGATTAGAACAATGGAACACATGATTTAGTCAATGACAGGCTATACTGTCCATTACTAGTAGAAATTCATAAACCACATGAATATAATTAGACTGGAACTCTGATTATAAAGCCACTAACACAGGATGGAATAATTTATGAAGATGTCAATGATGAATCAGAGGTCGAGATTAGAGCAATTATGAAAATAGTGGCCATTGTGAGGGGAATTTAATAGTGTGAAACATGAAGGGAAAGAGGAAACATATGTGTTAAACATCGCTTTCTGAGTTTGAGAAAGAGAGAGAGACTCAGGAACTTGTGACTTCCACGTGAGGAACTAAGTAATTGGTTGATTATTACTCTTTAACTCATACACAACATAAAAGCAGAAAGACACGGAACATAAATAAGAAGAGATTGACAAACAAAGTTAGATGCACAAACACATGCCCGCATGCAGGGAAAGAGTACAATATGCTCTTAGGACAATTTATCCCAATGTTTTAAAAATCGGATCGGTGATTGAACCGGAGAAGCAACTGATTCAAGGGTCAATGGTTCAATCGGAATTCAACCGTGATCGAACCGGTGACTAATAAATATATAAAATTTTGTTTTATATATTATATATATAAGATAATTTTTAAACATACTATTTAATTATTTATCTAATTGTAAATTTAACTTAAACTTTCAAACTTCAAAATATACAAGGCTTTTTTTTTAAGTTTACCAATATAACACAAAATAAGATAACAAAACTCATTAGTCATATTCATCAAAAAGATTAAAAAAAAGATCACTAATCATAATATCTATTCAAGTTGAAATCATCAAAATCATGATATTTTAAATGGACCGGCCGGTTCTTTCTTTCACCGGTTCAGTGGTTTTTATCGGTCCGACCGCAAAATAAACGGGTCAATCACTCACAAAAAATAAGGGCTAAACCGGACCGTTTTATGCTCCGGGTCACCGGTTCTCTAGTCCGACCGACCGGTTCGGTCCGATTTTTAAAACACTGATTTATCCACACTTGAGACTTGATTAGGGCATCAAATAAATTATGGGCAACTAGATAGATCAAGGGGTGTAACAATGATTTCAAACCATCTTCAACAGCATCTTATTTTAACCACAATACTTGAGTTTTTTTTTCTCAGGTCCAGTCTCCTATGTTATCATAATATTGAGAAAGAAAACAAAGTAATTCTTCCTTAATTTTCTATGAATAGTATAAAAAATATATGACAATATAACCCTAATTACTTTCTTAAATTAAGAACAATCTATTTATTCTCTAAGTAATATAAAATATAAACTAATTATATATAGAGAATCAACTAATTATCTCTAGAGATAATTAGCTAATTATTTCCATAATACCAGCACTCTCCCTTAGAGATAATTAGCTGATTTTTCCATAATATCAGCACTCTCCCTCAAGTTGGTGTATAAATATTGATCCAGCCCAACTTGCTTACAAAGAACTCAAAATTATGTTTCAATAGCCTTTGGTGAAGACATCAACAACTTATTGTGTTATAGGTACAAATGGTATGCAAATGAGTCCACTTCCAAGTTTTTCTTTTATAAAATGTCTGTCAATCTGCACATGCTTTATCCGATCATGTTGAACTAGATTGTTGGCAATACTAATAGCTGCTTTGTTATCACAAAACAACTTCATTAGATGCTCCACTAGTTTCATAAGTTCTTCCATTACTCTTTTAAGCCAAATTATTTAACAAATTTCTTGAGTCATTGCCCTATATTCTGCCTCCAAACAACTTCTGGCTAACACAATTTGTTTTCTACTCTTCCAAGCTACTAGATTTCCCCACAAATATATGCAATACCCAGAAGTTGATCTTTTATCAGTAAGAGACTTGCCTAGTTTGCACTAGTGTAGACTTCACCTCTCCTTTGATCACTTTTATTGAAGAACAATCATTTCCCTGGAGTTCCCTTTAACTATCTTAAGATTCTGTACAATGCTTCCAAGTTTTCTTCATAAGGAGTATGCATAAACTAACTAACCACACTTACAGCAAAGGAAATATTTGATCTAGTGTGAGATAAATAAATTAACTTTCCTATTAGTTGTTAATACCGACTTGTATCTACTGGAACTCCTTCCTTAACTTCACGTAGTTTTGAATTAAATTCCATAGGAGTATCTGATGGTTTATATCCACTCATTCCAATTTCTTCTAGAAGGTCCAGGATATACTTCCATTGGGAGACTATCATGCTCTTCTTAGATCTAGCAATTTCCATCCCCAGGAAGAATCTAACTTATCCCATGTCTTTGATTTCAAACTCCTTTGAGAGATTCTTTTTAAGAATTTCAATTTCCTCAAAATCATCGCTACTGAGGATAATGTTGTCTACATACACAATTATAATCGCAGTACTTCCTTCTGCAGAAGTTTTTATGAATAGAGAATGATTAAACTGCCCCTATAAGAAATCTTGAGACTTCACAAATCTTGCGAATCTTTCAAACCAGGCCCTTGGTGATTGTTTCAATCTGAACAATTTTTTTTAGTTTGCATATCCTTTTTTTCGAAGCTTTCATTAAATCCTGGGGGAGGCTCCATATACACTTATTCTTCTAAATCTCCATTTAGGAAGACATTTTTCACATCCAACTAATATAAAATCCAATCTAAATTAACTGTAATAGAAAGCAATACTCTCACAATATTTAACTTAGCAACAGGTGAAAAAGTTTCTGAATAATCTATGCCATGGGTTTGCATTTACATCTGACCAATGTTTTACCTTTCAGAAGACCAACTTCCTCTCACGTTTTATTTTTCTCTAAAGCTGTCATCTCCTCCGAGTTTACATCCCTCCACTCAGGAATATTTAAAGCCTCCTACATATTATTAGGAATGGAAGCATTAGATAACTTAAAATTAAATGCTTGAAATGATGGAGATAGACTTTGATATGATAAGAAGTTATACAACTTTCTTAAGAGCAATGAGTAAATCTAAGATTTCATCTAACTTTGAAATAGATATTGTTGGACCCCACACCCCACCTCTCTCGGTGTTTGGGGGTTATACCCCGGCGTGTGTTTGCGGGTTATACCGCGGC
>JAOSBM010009434.1:0-21953 GCA_027568955.1 Erythroxylum tenue
GGAAAGTGAATATGCTTCCCCCATGATTATAACTATCTGCTATCTATTTATCTATCTTTCTATCTATTATTATTATTATTATTATTACCATCATTATCATTATCACACTACTATTCCACCTCTACTTCCACTTCCACCGCAATCTCTAGCCGATTCACGTCCTGTCAATGCCTGCCACTCTCTCCGTTCCCCAGCTTTTCTCTCTTACCACCTCTTCCCTTTTCATAAAGAACCATGCAGATATGTTGTACGTCTAGATTTTGGAAATTTACATTCAAATTTCTTATCGAAGATCAGTCCCTCTTTACCAGAGTTCAATCATCCAACCCCTCTTCTTATTCCCCCATAAATGCTGTTTTTTTTTTCCCTTTCTTCTCTCTACTTTCTCTTTTCCTTCTTTCACTTTGTGGGACAAATGAGGCATCATTTCTCTGTTGGCTTACCTCCACTTTGTATCTCTTTTTTGCCTTCTTTTCTGCATCAAGTATTGTACCCTTCATGCACTCGATCATATACTTTCTTTTCGGGACTCCAATATATATTCCTCCATCCGTCCAACTGTCAAAGTTATTCCATTTGTGAAACTGAATCATGCGTCTCGTTATACCCACATCTCTTCCGTTACATGTCTGCCTTCAGACACAACTTGTCAAATGTCTTCTTCCCCAATCAATATAAGTACCTGTAACTATACAACGATAGCTTCATAAGGAGTTACCCTGTATGCCTTTACCCGGTTCTCTTGAACGTGACAGATACGACCTCTGAATTTCTGGCATGCATGATTTTCAACCGACTTGTCTGCTCAAATATTTAGGACGGACTAGGGAAAATTAACTGAAGAGATGTGACGTATTGAAACTTCTTAGGAATGGAATGAAAGATTCACAATTTTTTACAAGCATAACTAATTCTAAATTTTCTAACTTTTTGGGAATTTTTTTTAATATAGTGTTAAAGTTCTTTAACAATTAGGTATTCAACCTTTTAAAATTTTAATAATTAAGTTCAAAACATTAGTTTTATTAATTATTTAGTTAACAAAATCTTTATTGTTTATGAATTGTAGATATTCAATTGGAAAAATAGTATCCATATATAGACTGGAGTAGATAAGAATTTTTTTTTTCAGATAGACATTTATATATCATGAACAACAAGGATTTTGTTAGCCAAATCAATAAATTACTAACGAAACTAATGTTTTGAACTGAATTGTTAAAAGTTTTAAAAAGTTGATCATTCAATTAAAAAATTAAAAGGTTGGAAATTGAGTTGAAAAAATCATAAAACGTTCAACAAATTAAAATTAGCTATCCCTTTTTTATATATAGCAAAATGTATCACTTCAATGAGAAACAATTATACTTGTATAGCAAAATATATTTATATGTAGCTGTCACATATTAATTAGTTGGCATTAGGAAAATAATCTCTTACTTTTTTTTAAAATTTAAATAATCCCTTAGTTGATAACGTAGGATTCAAGTAAAAAAAGATAATCATTTAATTTAGAATTAATTATATTGTTTTCTATGAAGTCTATTGTTTTTCACTTCGATTCTTATCATTTATCTCCCTATAATATTATTTATTTATCATATAAGTCTTTTGTTCATATAAAATTGATTTTTTTTGTATATTTATAATTTCACAATAATATTATATTGAAATTTAAAATTTAAAAATTATATTATTTTGAATATGAGATTGTGTGCTAAAGAATATTATAAAGAAGTGCGAGATAATTTTTAAAATAAAAAATAAAAACAGAAAATCAAAATTCTGGAAGTTTCAATATATTTAACCTTTAATTTATACACGTTATTAAGTTATAGTGCATACATCCTTTCGCTGTATGGAGGTTAATGAAATACTATTCTTCCATTATTAGGTTCTATTTCTAATTTCTTTCTCGTGTACAAATTACATTAACTTAATGCATTATTATTGTAGGGGGAGAAGATATGTGGACTATTATTAGAAATATAAATAAAGTATTTTAATATTAAGATAGAGTAATGAGCAATATAAGTATTAAAAAGAAATAAAAAGTAGTTAATTAACGATCTGTTTCTTAATGTTAATGAATATTAAACATATTTAAATATATATTCTTTTCCCTATTAAATGCTAAGATAAATGTATTAAATGATGTAAGTATAATTGATTTTCAACACAAACTCTTCCTATATTAAAATTAACATAGATCATGAATCGTATCTCTCTATTTCATTTCTCTATTATCAATTTAACAATCTTTTGCATTAAGCAAACATAATATATAAATTTTTAGTAAACATAACGATGTAAAATTTATTAATAGTTATATCGAAGATATTTTTTAGTTTTATAGTAACTCAAGTTTATTACAAATTTATTTAACAAAAAAAAGTTTATTACAATTTTTAAATATTGTGAAAAAAATCCAACGGCTAAAAATTCAATCAATTCGGCCAATTAACCATTAAAAGCTTAACTTTTTTGTTAAGATATTAGCGGCTTAGTCAAACTGATTTAGATATGTGCAGACTCTTACCTTGATTACCCTAATGCTGTGTATATTTGATTCCTTGATTTTTGGTGTATATTTGATTTGTTGAGATCACATTTTTCCTTAGTTTTAGCTTAGCATATCTGTTGTATTTGGCTATAAAGGCCACAGTATTGTAATTAAAAGATATACAATTTTCTTCTCCTTCTCTGTATTTCGTACACTTTTAACTTTTCGATTTGATTTTTTACTTTTTTGATTTACTTTAATAACTCTTATTTTGAAAATCTTGTCATCGATCAAGTTCTTTTCAAATTGATCCATTCAACAATGTAAAATATCAAAATATATTAAAAAAATCAATTAAAAGAGATCTTATAATTCCAATTAATTCCAATTGAACAACTTCTTAAGTAGTTTGAATATCTGCAAGTTGGTTCAGTAAAAAGAAAGTCCATTCAATGGTAGCTCTATTTTTTTAACGTTGTATTACAATGTAGGAACTAAAGATATAGTTACTGTTCTGGTGCGCCTCAGAATCTAACAGTCAACAACTTGGAGCGGATGAAACTCGATTAGCGATCAATTGGGGACCATTGATTCTGTGCTCTAGTTGAGAAATCGACATCAGATAATTCATGAAGCTTTTTGCTTGACATGATTGACCAGCCTAAAAGGGTTTTCATAGTGGATTATTAGGTGGCAATAATATCAATATGATTATACCGATGGAATATAAGGAATATCGATCTTTCCTCTTTAATTCCTTTGCTACAAAAATATAGTAAGAGTTAACTAAATAAACAAGTGAAAACTGAACAGCCCGGATCATCCCAACATTGCAAATGATTTGAAGGTCTCTGCATTTCCCCAGGAAATAAGGAATCGGTCGTCATTGAATCAATTAGGGTAAAAACTTTCACTGGTTTTCGAGGAGACCAGACTGCCATTTTCATGTCATGAATTATTGGTTGTCATGATGAGTGAAATGAAAAACTTAAAAAAAAATCAATTTAATAAGGCCTATAGCTGCTTTGTGATTGCGAGAAAATGAACGTAAGAACGTGGGGTCTTCATATATATGCATGAAATGATGGTGAAGATGATGGAGGGACCCAATTGAGGCTTTTGATCATAGCAAAGGAATCCCTTGGATTGAGGATTGGTAGCAGCAGCCTTGAAATCGTGTGGGACCTGTCTTGCTCTTCTCTCTTTTAGGAAAAAAAAAAAAAACATCTAGAGTTAAATAACTTTTGTTCTCTTTAACGCTCATCAGACACAGTATAAAAAGAAGAGAAGTGAGTAAGAGAAAAAGAGAATGTGATGTGCATGTGATCCAACAGCCTTTATGTTCCCCTCTTCTCACCCATTCTTCTTCTTCTTCTCCTGTGTCTTTTTGACATTAGGTGTCTAAATGCTTTTTCGGTTGATGATGTTTAGGTCTTACATAGATCTTATTATTTTCCTCCTAAACATGAAAAAAAAAATACAACTTAATTTCGGTCCCATTTCTTTTAGACATGATGCTGATGATCACCAATAGCACCGACTAAAAGCATGTCATTAGTGGAATTCCTAGGGTCTAGTACCATATCACCACCAAGTTGATCATCGATCGCTTTTGTGTCTGTGATAGATACTTGCATGTTGCATAGTATATACCTTTTATGTGACCAATCTATTACCCTTTGTACATGACGAAGTTTCTCTGGTTTATTTATATTTGATACCATCTTTTTCATGTAGAAGTTGAAATCAACTCCTTTAACAAAGACGGGAAAAAGAGAGAGAGAGAGAGAGAGAGCAAAGCTGAATTGAAAAGAATGGATAGGAAAGAAGAAGAAAAGGAAAGAAAGATAAGTAAAAACATCTATTCTTGTTCTCTGCTTTTGATGCAACTCTAAAGCGTGTTAAAATTAGCTTGCTTTTATTAATTAGTAAACTATCGTACGCCATGCAAGTCTAGCAAAGTTTTTCTTTCAAAATGTAGAAACCCTTTTGGACCTACGTCCTATTAAAGAGACTGTTTTGAAAAGAAGCTGCTTTTAAAAATCTTTTTTTCTTCTAAGGAAAAGAGCTTTTGCCTGGAAATCAAATCTACATTTTGTGAGATTATTTTGATTAAGTTTGCAGATTCCTCACTATCCAATCAATCAATTTGAAGCATCTTTCTTTACTCCATTTGGGTCGATGTGTTTGTTGATTTTGTTCATAGTATAATTTAATATCAAAGTAACCATCTTAAACCTTGCATGATTGCTTTAAAGTTCAAATATTTGTAGATCCCTTTGAATACGACTTATGTTCCAGGGAATGGAATAACATGTGACACGGCTTTATAAGTTTCTATGAGACAAAGCATTTCCTTGGAGTTATGGAATTTATGGACCACGCATCATATTGTTTGCTAATAATTGCAATATATAGCAACCGAAATTCATGCATCCTGCATCCAATATGTAATAAAATCGTGTCTCTTCTGCGTCTTAGGTTTCGCACACATGTAGATACATCTATCTGGTCATCTGGCTTTTCTTAGGATGCTTACAGCCTGGGTCTTAAACAGTCCCTTTTCCCATCCAGGCAACGCATTACATTTTGGTAATAATAAGTTAGCTGCAAGATGATGATAAGAAAGATAAGTCTTAAACAGTTGCTGAGGAAAAATCAGTTAGTTACCTCCCAGTTTCTTGTATATAAAGATTTCAGGGAAGGATCTTGGTGATAAGATATTGATTGGCAAAATAGGCTTATGGTATATTATTGATAGTACACATTAGATACATGTATTAAGGTACGGTAAATCTAAAGGATAAAGGAAAATCAAAAGATTAGTTATAATAAATAACAGATATCTTAATACGGTAAATCTAAAGGATAAAGGAAAATCAAAAGATTAGTTATAATAAATAACAGATATACAAGAGACTTGAAACTAGCAGAGAGATATCCTTATCATCTTCCCTCAAGTTGAAGAGGGGACCAAACTCTCAACTTGTCTCGAAAGTGTAGAAATTTGTTCTTCGTCAAGGGCTTAATGAACAGATCAGCTAGCTGCTCATTAATGGAAAGATAGCGAACAACAAGAGCCTTGGAGAGAACTTCATCACAAACATAGTGAAAGTCGATTTTCAGATGTTTGGGGCGAGAGTCAAAAATTGGAGTTGAGGTGAGATAGGTAGCACTGAAATTGTCACACCAAAAATGAGGAACAGAAGTTTGGTGGAAGCCGATTTCACCTAACAATGAAAAGCCAGTGAAGTTCATTAATTGTAGTAGTGTGGCACTATATTCAGCTTCTATGAAAGAACGAGAGGCAATGCGTTGTTTGCGAGAACCCCAACAAATGAGATTAGAACCGACAAAAATGGAGCAGCCAGTAATAGACTTCCTATCATCAGGATCACTGGCCCAATCAGAGTCACAATAGGCAGAGATTAAGGTGAAAGAAGACTTAGCAATAAACAAAACTTTATCACACGTAGCACAAAGGTAGCGAAGTATTCGCTTTATCGCAGCCCAATGGGTGAATTTTTGAGAGTGCATAAATTGACATACCTTGTTGATGCAAAACATAAATTTGGTCGAGTAAACTGGAGATACTAAAGACCCCCCACAATGTTGCGATATAATGTTAGATCTTTAAAGGAGTCATCACCAGTGGTAGTCAATTTTAGTTAGGGACAGGCTAGAGTAGAGACTCTGTTATCATCAAGCATATTGGCTCTGTCAAGAAGATCATGAAAGTATATGATCTGACACAACAGTAAACCATCATCAAGCCATTGCATCTCATCACCTAGAAAATAATGAAGTCGGCCCAAGTCCTTCAAAGCAAAGGACATCTTCAACGAAGTAATAACATTATGAACCAGGAAAAATGATTCCCCATAATAAGAATATCATCAACATAGGTTAAGTAATAAATCATATGACCGCCTTTACAGTAGAAATAAAGCGAAGAATCAGTTTTGGAGCTAAGAAATCCCAAGTACAATAACGCATCGGTGAGGTATTTGTACCATTGTTTGGGAGCCTGTTTCAAGCTATAAAGAGACTTGTTCAATTGAAAAACATGAGTTGGGAAGGCGGAACTAATGAAGCCAGGAGGTTGCTCCATGTAAATAGCTTCATCTAAGGATCCATGTAGAAATGCATTCGAAACATATAGTTGGTGAACATCCCATCCAAGTGAAACAGTAAGAGCAAGACACAAGCGAATAGTAGAAGGCTTGACAACCGGGCTGAAGATATTGTGAAAATCAATGCCAAGTGCCAAGGCATTGATGAAACTCTTTGGCAATAAGGTTAGCCTTTTAGCGTGAAATCGTGTCGTCAGGATTGCGTTTGATGTGGTAGACTCATTTGCAACCAATAACATTTTGTGAGGGATTGTACGAAACAAAGGACTAGGTGTTATTGTAAAGTAAAGTATCATATTCTTCTTTCATAGCAAGTAGCCAGTGGGGAACTTTATTGGCAGCCCGAAAGGATGTAGGTTCAGAATTATCATCAACAGCAGCATAGAAGGTCTTAGGCTTCAAGGATTTTGTTTGAAGACGAATCAGCATAGGATGGGCCTTGATTTGGACAATATGGGGAGAAGGAGTTACAATGGGAGAGGGATATTTGGTGAGGTCAACAACTAGTGATAAGTCATCAACGTTGGATGGTGTAGAGGAGGTAGCTATTGAGGAAGGCGACAGATATGGTGATATATGAGAGGGCTATGTTGGCGAGAGAACAGGTGGATGAGAAGAACCCGATGATGAGTGCACTTTAGATTGGTTTGGGGGAGTAGATGTTGTTAGGAGAACAAGTTGAGGAGGAGAACTTGGTGGTGGATGCAAAGGAGGTTGGTATTGTAAAGCATATGTCGAAGTAGCACATGAGGTTGATGGAAAAGAGGCAGGAGGTGAGGTGCCATAGTGTTGGGATGGTAAGAAGATAGTAGTTGGAGAGGAATTGGAGCTAGTCATCATCTCGTGCTTTTGAAATAGAAAAACCTGCTCATCAAACAAAACATGACGTGAGACAATAATGGTATTTGTAGCTATATTTAAGCAATAATAACCTTTATGAATTTTTTTAAAACCCAGAAAACACAAGAAGCAGATTTTGGTGACAGTTTATCATGAGCATAAGGTTTAAGCCAGGGATAGCATAGACAATAAAAAAATTTGAAGTTCATGATAATTAGGTAAGCACTGAAATAAATTTTGATACGAGGATTTATTTGAGAGAAGACGAGTAGGCAGCGTATTAATTTGATAAATTGCGGTGTCAAAAGCATGTTGCCAGAATTGTTTAGGAACCGAAGCATGAGTAAGCAAGGCAAGACCAGTCTCAATAATATGGCAATGCTTGAGTTAGGCACAACCATTTTGCTCAAGAGTTTTGGGACATGATCTGGGTTGAGAAATTCCATGTTGAAGAAGGTGTGTGGTGAGACTCTGTTATTCACCTCCCCAGTCTACCTGCAACACTTTGATTTTGTGATTAAAGAAACGTTCAACAAGGTGTTGGAATTTGATAAATACATTTAACAGTTCAGACTTATGTTTGATGAAGTAAATCCAAGAATATTTGCTGAAGTAATCAAAGAAGAGCATATAATATTTGTTATTATCAAAAGATGCAACAAGAGAAGGTCCCCATAAATATGAACAAATAAGATCTAACAATCCATTAACACGAGAACTAAATAAAGAGAAAGGCAATTTATGAATTTTGCTAAGACTGCACGCATAACACAAACGATGGAGATCACTACAGCTAAATTTTGTGGAATTGGAAACTAAAGCCTGATGAACAGCGCGAGGAGCAACATGGCCTAAACGAGCATGCCATGTAGAAAGAGAAGCCAAGTGAGCTTGAGGAGCAATAGGACCAACAATCAAAGGTGTAAGGGAGATGAAGTATAAGCCACCGTCAGTCCAACCTGAATGGAGCAATGCTTTCGTGGGGATATCCTTGATTTCAAAGTGATTTGGAAAAAATTCAAGAGAAACATTGTTAGATTTAGCAAAGTAGGAAACAGATAGAAGATTAGCATAAATATGAGGAGCACATAAAATGTTATCCAACTGAAAGAAACAAGAATGGTCAGAAGAAAAATTGGAGGAGCTAATATGAGAGAGTGGTAAGGTTTTACCATTGTTGATCTTAACTTCCGCAGGGCCATTATAATCATGATGAAGAGCAAGATTGTCTATATCATCAGTGAGATGATGAGTAGCTCCAGAATCCAATAGCCATTGTTAGAGACGAGACTATTATGAAGAGGCTAGGTGGGCAGCAGGTGTGGGCAATAGAGGGGGAGCATTTGTCCACCAACGAGGAGAAGGACATTAGCGAGAGTAGTGACTTGTCCCATTGCAATTATAGCAGGTGAGGACACGATCAGTGGAAGACAAGTAGACAGGGGGTCTTTGGGAGCGATGCGAGTGAGGAAAAGACTGATACTGCTGCTGACAACCCTGCCCTCAGCCACGACCACCTCTCCCACGCATAAAGGGATTTTGATTAGATGAAGACGACGTGGTCTGAATGACATGATCAGTAGGCGAGACATATTTATTGACGCCAAAAGAAGAGTCTGTAGTTGTTATCTATCGATCATGTACAAAACTAAAGAGCGCAAACGGAATTATTAAAGAAGGAATGAAAAAACAGCAGGAGAACTAGAGAGAGAAAGACTGAAAACGAAAATAGGGGAGGACAGAGGAAGGTGAAGAACTCAGTGAAAGACTGAGATTTTATTCAACAATTGTATGATACAACTTCAGTGACCGACTGTACATTTATAGCTATTTGCTAACTGTCATCCAACTGATTGTAACCGACTGTTCTTGAATTTCTTTAAACGTTTCTTTATGTCTTTGCATGTTGTCCTTTATGTCTGGATTTCTGAGACACTGCTACTACAATCTCCTCCTTGGATCAGAAATTCAGCTTCTGAACTCCTACTAAACTCCTCAATTGTTCCCACTCATAGAACTCCACAATGCTGCAAAGATTTTATGACATCAAATAACAGAAAAGCCACAAGTTTCAATCCTCATCACTGTCATAAACAACGGCCATGCGTCGATGGCTTGAAATCTTCCTAGGTGGAGAGTCCTCATCATCTGATTCAATCCCCACTCTCTTGCGACTGCCTCCAGAGTCCTTCCTCTTCTGCTTTGGCTCAGCCTCTTCTTCTTCCTCTGAGGCTCCATCAACTTCTACCTCTTCTTCATAATGCTCTTCCTCTTCATCCTCTTCTTCATATTCTGAGTAAAAATGGAGGGAGCTAACGCCTGATACAAACACGATCGGGCTCGAGCTTTCTTAGTGATCTCTCCCTCAACCACCTCAGCTGGGGTATGGTCGCATCTTCTGCAGGCACTTCGACAATGTAATCGTCTTCAACAGGTTCCCATAGATCATGTCCTTGCATATAAACTTCCATTTTAATTGCCCAGATTGCGTAACCTTCACCATTGAACACTGAAGGCTGCAGGCCCTGAGGTAAGTTCTCGGCCATCTCCGATGAACTTCCTCTAAATCACAGCACTCCAATGACCATCACCAACATCGGATCTTCAAGAAAGCCCCTCACTCAATCACACACTCACAGGTCCCTCAAAAAATAAGGCTCTGATACCATTTGTAGTTGTTATCTATCGATCATGTACAAAACTAAAGAGCGCAAACGGAATTATTAAAGAAGGAATGAAAAAACAGCAGGAGAACTAGAGAGAGAAAGACTGAAAACGAAAATAGGGGAGGACAGAGGAAGGTGAAGAACTCAGTGAAAGACTGAGATTTTATTCAACAATTGTATGATACAACTTCAGTGACCGACTGTACATTTATAGCTATTTGCTAACTGTCATCCAACTGATTGTAACCGACTGTTCTTGAATTTCTTTAAACGTTTCTTTATGTCTTTGCATGTTGTCCTTTACGTCTGGATTTATGAGACACTGCTACTACAGAGTCATGGGCAAGACTGAGTTCTTCACTCAATAGTAAACCATACAAGTCTTCAGCAGAAATAGAATCTAGGCGATTCTCAAAGGACCCGACAAAGGGTCGATAAGAGGAGTCCAAACCGTTAGTGATTACTTGTACTAAGTCATCCTCAGGAACCGGATGTTTGAGAGCGGCCAGTTGATCAAAGATGCGATTGGCCCTTTGAAAGTAGTCTGTGACTGATTCATTCTTCTTCTATAAATGATAGAAGTTGCTCTTTAGTGTTTGAACTTGAGCCTTAGAACCAGAGGCGTAGGTAGATTGAAGCTTTTGCTAGGCCTTACGAGCAGTGGAGGAACCAACAATTTGAGATACAAAGGACTCAGTCATGGAGCCAATAATCCAGTTGAGAACAAGTTGATCTTGACGAAACCACCGCGGCCAAACTGGATTGACTTGTTCGTTGAGAAACTAAGGGGGAGGCCGCACAAAGTCATCAATATGATGAGCTAGATCGTAACTATGTAGGAGAGGTAGCAATTGTGTTTGCCACAACAGATAATTGGAAGAGTTTAATTTAATAGGTATTTGATGGGCAATGCTGGGTGGGTTTGGCATAGAGGAGACTGTAGAGGTAGGTTGAATAGTGCCATAATTGGTGGCCATAGGGGACAAGAGAAAGAACGCAGCAAGAACATAATAGAGGAGGAAAAAAAAGGAACAAAAAAGAAGCTATTAAGCCAGTGTTGGCTCTGATACTATGATAAGATATTGATTGGCAAAATAAGCTTACCGTATATTATTGATAGTACATATTATATACATGTATTAAGGTACGGTAATTTTAAAGAATAAAGGAAAATTAGAAGATCAGTTACAATAAATAACAGATATACAAGAGATTTGAAACTAGCGGAGAGATATCTTTATCATTTGGATGTTCCAAATCCTTTACACTAGTAATTAATAGACATGGGCAGTTGGCAAAAGTTTCTTGTGATCAATTCTCTATCGTGCAGCCACTGATCAAAGTATATGAATAGATATTTTTGCATTCTTAAGATCACGTAGTTGTAGTGAAGTGATATGGCATTTCACAATGCAAGATCATTCCCTTACGAGTGATGACTTTAGTTATACTACAAATCAAGTAGTACTTGATAAGAACACGAAATCATGTGCCCTATCCTTGTATAAAGTAATATTATATGCAATATATATAACATCGACAGTATTTGTGGTTGATACAACATCATAATTATATTGAGGAAAAAAAATCATCCCAGAATATTTGTAAATCTGAAATACAATGTCGTAACAGTTAATAGGAAAATCAACCTCAAACAGCTATTTGTAAGAGAATTTAGAATTCCAAGAAAGGAAAACTTTAAGAAGGGAACACAGTAAATGTTCCCAGTACACTGAAATTTCGAATTGTCGAGCATTTTCGGCTTCTACGTTCCCCAAAATTAAATGGGTTCCATATGCTGAAGATGAGTTCAAACCATACAGAGTCAATTCCTTTTGAGACTTCGATCTTTTCGTAGTCGCATCAATACACTAAATTAACTCATCAGCTTTTAAGTGAGAGAATTCTTTACAGCTTTTTCCCTTTGAAGTGATGGAATGCATGTATAAGATAAAATATATACTTTGCTCAAACTATAATAAACGAGGAAATGACGCAGTGTCAGGCTATAATAACAAAGAGTACGTAAAACTTGTGGGAATCACTGAGTACGAGGCTTTTTCCTTAACTTTCAATTCCAAACTATAAGAAAATGATGGATCAGAATTTTACAATCTTTTCGTGATGAGACTATGTAATAAGAAGTTAAACTGTTTATGATGTGGTGATTGAATTTAAGGGGGGGAAAAGGTGAGACTTGGAGGAAAAGAAATAGCATTTTTGTGTACATTATTAGACCAAAAGTACCTCTTCTTCTACACTGTAATATGCCAGCAACAGGACCTGAGACAGATGATGAATCGTTTTGGAAGGACACAGATGTCCGTTTCCATCATGAAAGAAAGGACAAAACCCAATTTGTCTACATTTGTTTCAGTGAGACAAACGAGTATCTCGTCCTGTCCATTAATATCCAGCCATTTCCTCGTGGGATCCATACCCATAACACATATTGTTAGAATAATTTCTGGATTTTTATCAATTAGTTTGTGTTTAAGACTGATATACATAATTTTACGAGTAATGTTGTATTCTATTTTTTTAATCCAATTTGTATTTAAATTCGTACTTAATATTGATTTTGTGAATGTAAATAGCCAGTTAGTGTATGTGTTAAAACATTGTTATAAATAAGAACTCTATTAATTAAGTTTTACTCATTAAAAAGTATTAATCTTAAATCAATTTCACATAAAATTAAACTAAACAGCGCAAGCACTTTCTTCAAATTTCTTTAGTATCTCTGCTAGCTACAACACATTACACTAATATAATATTTGTTGAAGTTGCAATTTTGAGATAGAGTGAGATGCTCTTAATTTGTGCATGCATGCCGCAAATATATTTTATGTTCAATAGGGGAACTACGTGGTTGTGTTCCCTCAGTGTAAGGGAGGGGTCAAAAGAATCAGACAAGAGAGAGTGACAGCAGCGACAGGAAAGACCTAGTAGCTTGTCGTATAGAACACAGATTTTGATTCTTTCACCTCAAAGAGAGAGAGGGAGGGAATAGCTTGTTTATTTGTTAACCAATTTTAAATACACGGATCTTTTTATTTCGTTTTCTCTCTGTGTTTTAAGCTGTCTCTCCTTGAAATTCTCATTATAGGTTATCTAATACTGACCATTGTGTTTTTGTTAATGTAACTGCGAATTGTATAATGTATATTCGAAAGCTGTATTCGACGTTGTCATGTGAGAAAGAGAGGATGGGTGGTCGTGGGGTTCACTTTCACTGTGTTTTAGAAGTTGGAATAGAATCTTCTTGGCTCTTGTTCAACATGTTAGAGATTAAGTGTTATTTGTGGGGGTTGGACTGATTTTGCTAGTCATGGTGGTGGTGGGTTCAGTAGGATCTGACTTAGTTGCTGACAACTTGAGAGAGAAAGATCAGACTTTGTTTTTATAGATTTCTATATCTTGTGGACCATACAATACAAACTCGTAAAATTAGCCGAAAGATTGCTTCTTTGAGTCATGAAATTTACCTTCTTACTCATTAACTATTCATGCATTTGTTACCTATTATTACCCATAAACTGCTCTCCTCCATCAATGCAAGGGGTCCTTTCGTATGATTGTTGGACCCACACCCATCAAGTGGTTCTTAATGGACAATCAAATAAATAATGATAATCCCTTAATTACAATACTCAAGTATTAAAAATCTGTGTTGGACCAATAATTATACAGATAAAATGATTTTATCAGTCTTAACTAACGAAAGGTGTTGGACCACTTGATGTACATCTAACTAGGTTCAAGTTGGGGAGCTTGGAAAGGAGCTATACGGGAAAACTTCCCAGAAATATGCACGTAACATGAAAAGATGGATGGAGTGGATGTGTGACAATAAACTTTATACTGTTAAAGAAGAATACAACACCAAGAATCACGAGAACAGCATTTGTAGAGCCCTGAAAATTACAAAGACAGAGCCCAAGTTAGGCGCTGAATTCTTGCAGAGTACAGAAGGGTAGGCGATTTGAACTTGGGAATTAAGAAAAAGAGAGTGCGTGTGAGAGAGAGATAGAGTAGGAAAATTTAAGAAGATGCTTCTTATCGTAGGAGAGCATTTCCCGTTATAATTGAACATCAATACAGGAATCTGACAATGCTCCTTTATTTCCAGGTTCTTTGCTATCCACAGAAAGAGATTAATCATAAATGTCACATGCATCTTTTTTTGGTGCTGAAATAGTAAATTAAGTTTGGAATTCTACAAAAATTTACATCTAATGACATCATGTGATGACAGAGATTTCTTTAAACATAAATATAGCAGTTCATTAATGAATATAACTTGTACATGTACTCGACGCAACAATTCCTCCAGAACAGTACGTAACCTGCAAACTCATGCATTGGACAGTCTTTAATGTCTTCTGACCAGTTACAGTCATCCAAGGACGTTGTTCTGCAAATACGGTCACTTACTTAGCAAGCTTATCGATTGAAATGTTCTATTATTGGATAATCATCAGACGATAAAGAACATATGTATGGTCCCTTTACACGGTTTAAGGATGGGGATAGATTTGGTTGGAACACGATTAACTGATCAAAACGGCATTTTCTTTTTCTTTTTCTTTCTTGACTTCGATAAGGAAATTGGTTTTTTCCTTTTCAAAATGGAAGGAATAATCATTTGGGTGTGGGGAACTAGGCGGTGCAACTTTGTTTTTCCAATAATGAGAATCATAGACATGATATAAACAGTCAGTTGAAGTATCAAAGTGAAATAATTAGTAATGATGTTACTATTGTTCGACTTTGCAGATAACCTGATTTCGACCCTACATTAGTTGCTGGCTGCCCTCTCTAATTCCAGAACGAATCCTCTTATAATCTTATTCATGAAACTTTACATTACCCCTAGATATGTACTCATTAATTAATAGTGCAGAATGGGTTTCGTGCACTTCAATTTGCCCCAGGTTTGACACTTCTAGCTTTAGAGCTAGGCACAAACAATCTTCAATGTTGTCCTTTTAATGTTTTTCTTTAGATAAGGGAAAAAAAAAGGTCATAAGGCTACTGTTAACCAGTGTTGAGAGGAGACCATGAAAATGGGATAGAGATACTGAATGTGTTTTGTATGGAAGCAAAATTTTCTTGGGCCCTTACAAGAAAAGTGACTGAGAAGAAAAGCTGTAGTTTTTTCAGTTTTCATGGAAACTTTTAGAACCAATAATTCAATCACCTGAGACACGTCAGCTGTGAAAGAAGTCGAGCCGAGAAAGAGCCAAAGTTGTAGGCTCAAAGCGGAGGCTAAAACGACCTGTATAGAGGATGGAGATAATTATTAGTCAGTAAAGGTAGTAGAAGCCAGAGAGCATGTGAATATCAATATATATGATATTGGTATTGAAGTTTGGAATATTATGCGGGTAAAAGAGGGAGAAACTTGTGAAAGAAGAGAAGAGAAGGGAAGAAGAAGATGAAGAAATGCCGTCACCTAGAAACAGGCTTAAGTCCCCATCACGTTGTTCGATGTATCCTTTACCATATATCTGCTATAGTAATAGAAAATGATAGGGACTCGAAATTGGAGAAGATTGTGTTGGGTTGGCGATATTAAATAGTGAGAGGAAAGCTACAAAATGAAAAGAGGACACTCGTTTGACGAGAAGTGAAGCCTCCTCCGTTGTCTCATACCAATGTTTATGACCACAATGCCCCCTTTTGGCACAAGCTCCTATTATTAGATAACACTAGATAGCACGTCCCAGTTCAAAAACCAAATTGGAGGAACAAGACAACAATAAGTAACACTCTTGTTGTTTCTCATCTACATTTAGAACTATACATATATACATGTTGATACTTAGTGTATAAACCCAAACATCAAGAGCCCGTAGATCAATTAGTGTGTCTAGAACACAGAATCTTTATTTTCATGTCATATCAAACTACCTTCATGTTGTTTTCATGCAAGTGATATGGACAACAACGTCGTTAGTCAGGAGAAACAAGTTGAGGAGGTTGGAAGTGAAAGCCTTCGTATAATAATCTGGATTCCGCACCAAATTATCTAAGCTTCTATAAGAGGAACATTTCTTAGCTAGACTTGTATGGAATATATGGTATATAGTAATGTACTTCGGGTGTAGGCAAAGGAGGGTGTCAGTGTCAATTCTCAAAGAAAGCCTGCACCTCCGTCTTGTGCATGATTTTAAGTGGGTGTGGGCGGGATCAATGTCAGAGAGAGAGTGCGTGTGTTTGAGAAAGAGTTCACGGGTTTGTCTTGAAAGGCCCTTATTTCACAGTCCTAGACATACAGACACATATTCTCTCTCACTACGTAACCGAGGAGGTAAACAAAACTATATAATATCAAATCACTACAAAGATTAAAAAAAAAAAGAGAAGAGAATAACTGAAAAAAGGAAAAAAAAAATCAACTTAATAGTGCACAGTGTCACACAGTCCCTCCTCCTCCACATTTTTATCCAGCAAGCCACACCCGAAGATTCACGTTACCGCATTCACACACTTACCTACATCGAACCCATAAGCTCTCTCTCTCCCCCTCCCACTCTCCCTCTCTCTCTGTTTCTCAAAACTTGCTTAGTTCTCTAGTTTAATGGCTCTTATGCTTGACAACTGTGAAGGAATATTGCTCTCACTAGACTCCCACAAGTCAGTTCCAGCTCCATTCCTCACTAAAACTTACCAATTGGTGGATGATCCCACCACTGACCACATAGTTTCTTGGGGTGAAGATGACACCACCTTCGTCGTTTGGCGGCCACCTGAGTTTGCTCGCGATCTCCTTCCCAACTACTTCAAACATAACAACTTCTCTAGCTTTGTCAGACAACTGAACACCTATGTATATATCTGCCGCCAACCCTATTAAGTTCCTTTCTTTCTTTCAAAGTTTGTGTCTTTCAGTTTCGGGTTTGTCTGTTGTGTTTATGCTGATCTGGGTTTCTTTGCTGTATTCCAAAAATTAGGGTTTCAGGAAGATTGTGCCTGATAGGTGGGAGTTTGCTAACGAATTCTTCAAGAAGGGAGAGAAGCACTTGTTGTGTGAAATACACAGAAGAAAAACAGCTCACCCACAAGTAGCAATCAATCACCACCACCATCACCATCCACATTCTCATATTGGTGTTAATGGACCTAGCTTTTTTCCATTTTCAAACAGAATCAGCATCTCACCATCAGAATCAGACGAGCAGGCTAACAACAACTGGTGTGACTCGCCACCACTGTCGTCGCCTCGAAGAGGAGGTCCCAATGCCTCAGTAATCGGAGTTGGTGGATATAACAGCTCTGTCACTGCTTTATCAGAGGACAACGAGAGACTGAGGAGAAGCAACAACATGCTTATGTCTGAACTTGCACACATGAAAAAGCTTTATAACGATATTATCTACTTTGTCCAAAATCATGTCAAGCCCGTTGTTCCAAGCAATAACTATTCTTCTTCTTTGCTTCTTTGCGGTCCACAATCAATTGCCAATCCTATAGCCACTAATGGTTCGCTTATACAAAAACCTACGAACAATCTTCTTGGATATCATCACACTACCACTAACCCTAAGCAAGTTCCTCAAATTAGCGTCTTGAACTCGCCAAGTTGCACTTCACAAAGATCGTTGACCATTCTTGAAGAACCCAGCACTGGAAATGGCTGTAAGACAAAGTTATTTGGTGTCCCTTTACTATCCAAGAAAAGATTGCACTCGGAATATTCTTCCAATCCAGGAAATTTGGAGACTAGTAAGGCTCGTTTGGTGTTGGAGAAAGATGACTTAGGGTTGAATCTCATGCCTCCTTCGGCATGTTAGTTTTCAGAATTTCATCAAGTCTGATACATGAGGTTTTTGTTCTTTTCTTTTTCCTCATCTTTCCATTATTTTCTCGTTCGATTTGTCATGTTCTCGGAGTCCTGAGAGTACGAGATGATATTGTTAATGAAGCATGTATGTGCGTGCGTGTGGATGTTTGTGACTGTATATATAACTTTACCTCAGGTATTATCTCGTTTCCCATAGCCATTAATGCAGGTGGCTTCTGGTTAGAGTGATCAGTGAAGACTAAACATCAAAGCTTGACTAAAGATCATGAACTCCATCTTTCTGAAATGTCTCAATGTGTCATCAATTGTTTTGGAGAAATTTATTCAAACTCTTTCGGCCGATTTCTCATTCTTCTCCTCACCTTTTTAGTTATTTTCTCTCTTTTTTTTTTACGCCTGCAAACTCTGTACTCAGTTCTGTCTAACGACTGATATCAGTTGCTATAACATGAGCGAGAGACTTCTTACGGTATATGGATAGCTTCCTTTTAGTATTTTAGACAAAACATCTGAAGAAGTTTCAAACTTGTCCATTGTTAATCACTAGCGCTTTCTCTGATCACTCCTTTTAAACTTGAAGGCATTTGCAGAACTGAAATACACCAAATTCTTTCTTTCTTATTTTTTTTAAAAATTTTTTAAAAGACAGCTGGTTATATGATAATCCGTTTCTCGAGATCTAATGACTAACTAGCAAAGCGGCATTAACTCCTTCAACCTATCATTATCTATATTATTGTCCAAAAGGTATATTATGATTCGAAAAAGAAGGTTATCATTTCTGGAGCGATGAAGGTTATAATCTCCATTTCTCGTTTCTATAAACTGTCAAGTGAAATAGCAGAAGCAGGAATTTCAGACCAATGTACTAATTTTACAAATAAAACCGAAAAAGAACAAAGACAAAAAAACAGAAGGAGCGAGTTGTTCGATGAAAGCGAAATATAAAAGAAACTGACTAAGGATGGGGTTGAAATGTTCCTCTCAAGGCTTCTACACTTCTACAGAGGAGCAGAAACCTTTGCCTTTTCCTACTTTTAAGTATCTGAACACTTCTTCAAAACCCTTCTTTGGATCCCTCCACTCTTTTTCCTAATTCCAAGCTTTTCCCTTTCTCATCCTCCAGGTAAAGAGGAGGAGAAGAAGAAGAAAGAAAGAAAGAACAGCATTGACTGGTCGCTATAGCTTAAACAAACAACCTACGTTTGCTAAAAAACACGTCTCTTCTACGACTCTGCCTTTGTCCCATCACCCGACATCCCTATACGAGTAAAGTTCCGCATAAACATAAAAGTTTGACCAAGTGGTTTTCGTTGTCTTGGCTCTTAGTTGCCCACGGTTATTTAATATCTGAACACAGTGAAACTGGGAATGACAGAGGGATATAATATAAGAGTCCAATTCTTTTGTCCAGTTTTATGGTGTCTTATTGTATCCAGTAAATCTCAACCATTCATTTATGCAGGTCCCATATAGGTCCCACGTAAATAAATGTGAAGCCCGCATAAATGAATGACTGAGATTCACTGGACACAATAAAACACCATAAAACTGGACAGAGAATCTTGTCCCGTAATATGTAAAGCCAGTAAAGAGAAAAGGTATATTTAAAGTCCTTTTTTGGGAGAGAAATAGTATTTTAAAAAGAAGGAATTACAGTTTCCTTAGAATATCTTTGTCGTGCAATGATTTCGTCTCATTCGAAGAACAAAAGGTTACAAACCCTAAACCCTAACCCTAGGCTTTGACATAACATGGGTTCCAGGCTTAAAGCCTTTTGTCCTTTCCGGTGCATTATCGCACGTGACTTGGGAATTCACGTGCGATGTATAGGTATGAATGAATGAAGGATACGTCTATCTTATAAGGGAGTGAAAGTGAATCTAAAAGTGGATACGGATCATATCATCCAAGCGACGAGGCTTTTAGTGACTGAAATGAAAGGAAGTATGTGCCTTTTACGTTATGCTTAACAGCAAGAATCGGACCTTGCAATGAAACTACGTTTTTTCGAAAGCTTAAAAAGGATGAAAAAGAGATGCATTGGGATGCTTCGTTTAGTCTACTGATCAATTCCACTTTGTTGACATTTCTTGACACGTCTTTTTGTATAGTGTATATCACTTTATTGACATTTTTAGGACGATCAACGTGTATTAGTACCACAATAGCTTTATATGCGCGCAAAACAACCCTTTTTCTCTTTCACTTTATAAGTAATAAAATTAGATGAAAATTTTTAGTATTCACAATCAAAATTAAATCAATATAACAAGTTTATATTATAAAATTCAACTTTAATATACTAATGCATAAAAGTATACTTTGGAATCTTAATCTATACAACGTATTCGAGGTAGTTACCAACTTCGCATATATTCTAAGCATGTAAACAAACTAAGGCTGCAGTATTGCAAGTTGTTTTGTTTTCTTTATATTGTTATTTAATACCAAAGCTTCAGTTGAGGCCATAACCCTGCCTAAGCCTAGGAGGGACTTTTCGATATTCTGAGAACTAATATAATTGTGCAATGAACTGAACTCTCCTGGGAACTTGTATGGCTAATTAGAGGCAAGGCATCTCAGGTACCATGTCACTCGAAACTGAAGGGTCAAAAAGTTAAATGGAAGTGGAAGCTGTACGAGTTTCTTCTTTGTTTTAAACG
The DNA here is from genome assembly GCA_027568955.1 of Erythroxylum tenue. Lineage (NCBI taxonomy): Eukaryota > Viridiplantae > Streptophyta > Magnoliopsida > Malpighiales > Erythroxylaceae > Erythroxylum > Erythroxylum tenue. Next base: position 20,619 of record JAOSBM010009434.1, read on the forward strand.
CTTGTTCTCGAGGCTGCTTCTGCATGTACGACAATACATCATGCTACATACTGTTTTTTAAGGTCAATGAAGGAACATGTTAGTAGATCTCAGATCTATTTTCACGACTGACTGCTCCTGTGTGACAAATTGAAGATATCTTCATACGATTTTGGGTTGCACATGGTCCGGTCTGGCACACTAAAACATTACTATGTTTTACTTGTCCTATTATTTATTAAATCTTTCACTTCTTGTCACGGACAGGAAAAGTTTGGCACTATGTTAGCCAGAGAAGTAATTTAGTATGCTATGTAACTAGTCCCCCAATATTCTAAACCTCAAAGATCAAACAAAGAGACTCATAAGTCTTGAAGCTATTTGATTCGATCTGCTTATACAATGTTACAAATACCTATAAGTAGTTTTTGAATGGAAAAGTCTTTCCATCAATCTACGTCCAAATAATTCATTTTTTCACATTATAAATAATTTCAATAATAAGGTCATTTTAATTTATTAAACGACCGGATTTATATACTAATGGGACAATATTGTTTCTTTTTCAAACCTTTTTTTTTGTTTTTAATATGTTCAAAAAACATTTTTGATAAGTTGACATAATGTTTTTATTAAATTATTTGCCCGAGAAATAACATTATGAAAATGGTATGATATAGGTAATCACTTTTAATTATTTTAGCGAAAGACTAATTTTAAAATTGTTAATATGAAAATTTTATAATCTTAATTTAAACTATAAAAAATTTCTCTATAATAATCAAAACGGGCTAAAGTCAACCTCATTTTGACCTTTTGAATTATGAGTAAAATTAGTGCCTATATTAAATCAATAATTACTTTGAACGTTCAATGTTACATAAGAAACAAAAATCTATAGATGATTCTAAAACTCTCTTAGATTAAGCTATTAAAATAAATTGTACTTCTTTTAATTTAGTGGACAATAATTGCTATTTGTAATTTTAAACTTTTAAGAACATTCTCCACTTCATTAAATGAACCATTAGGTAAACAAAAGTCTAGATTATGTTGAAATCAGAAGATGCTTTCTAAAGTCTTCTATTTAGAATTAACATTGAAGGATCTATAATAAACAAAGCAAAACTGTTTTGTCAACGAAAATGCATCAAGTAGAAGACGAGGCTTATTGGGTCAGGAATTACATGCATATACTAAACTCAAAAGCGTACTAATTTTGGGCCATGAGTGTAGGTTCTTCTTACTTGCTACAGACAACCTACAAATGCACCTAGGCTGGTACGAACAGCTGGTTACCCTTGCGTTGACCTATTATGGATAAGAGAACAATAATTTAAGAAGAGAAAATTAGAT
>JAOSBM010016587.1:4872-21483 GCA_027568955.1 Erythroxylum tenue
CTCTCAAGTAAGTGGGCTCTCTAGAGCCAATAAGTGGTATCAGAATTGATGGTTCAGTAAGGGATAAGTACGAAGACGGTAGTCAAATCCCGTGATTAGCTCCCTACGTGGAAGACCAAGGAGATTCTTGGTGGGCCCAAACTAGTGGAGTAAAAGGGCTCTTGGTGACGTCGTATACTCAAGCTGCTAAGTAAAAGACTGGAGTTGCATCAAGGAAAAAGCAGTTGCTTGTATGAAAGAACCATTCTGCTGTACGTTCAAGGCTGGAGGACTACAAAATGGTTATGAGATTAAGGTCTACGATGGAGGGTGTGGAGTTTATCAAAGCTTTGTGAACTTGGATGTTAAAAAGGTGGCAGCTAAGCAATGGCCTGTTCCAGGAATAGAGATATAAGGGGCACTGCCTCAGGAACCAATCTGCAAAACTCAACAGGATTGCAAGGACATATTGTACTCGAAATGTTTGGCAGATCGGATGAAGCTTGGACAGAATAGGTGCTATTGTGATGTCGGATTTAAGTGGGAACCCATTAATGGATTGTGTCAAAGTAAGTAGTAAGGTTGATACTGCATTTTCTTGACTCTTTAGCCCATCAATCGATTGTTCCAAGCAATTTTCTTGATATTCATGATTAAAGTTTGATAGTTCAGTAGTTTTGAATACTATTTAGCTTCAATACTTCGTGATATCTTTGCAGATGTCAATATTGTGAAGTGTCATCTTGGGAAAGCTTGCAAGAGAAAAAAGAAAAAGACTGCACTCTTTGCTGGTATGTGATACATCCTATTGTTTTCTTAATCTCCTACTTGTTGCTGTTTTAGTATCAGAAGTAAGATCCTGCGAATCTTTCAGGCGCAGCACTTGCAGGAAGCACGGTCCTGATCATGATCCTGAGTGGTATTGTGCTCTACAAACAATACCATAACTTAAGAATAGCCCGAAAGAATCTGATCAGGGAGAGGAAAGAGATGCTGAATGCTAAACATAGCAGCAAATCTGCCAGGATTTTGACTGGCAAGGAAATAATAAAAGCTACCGACAACTTTTCCCAGGCCAACCTCATTGGCGCTGGTGGCTTCGGGGAGGTATTCAAGGGCGTATTTGACGATGGAACCATAATAGCCATCAAGTAGGCAAAGCTTGGAAGCACAAAGGGCACTGATCAAGTTCTCAATGAAGTTCGAATACCTTGTCAGGTTAATCACAGGAGCCTTGTAAGATTACTTGGCTGTTGTGTTGAGCTTAAGCAACCTATCATGATATATATGAGTACATCTTAAATGGAACTCTATTTGAGCAGCTTCATTGTCACCATTCTGGAAAATGGACTACATTAACATGGCATCGTAGGGATTGTGCATCAAACTGCAGAAGGTCTAACCTATCTGCATTCTGCAGCTGATCCACCAATTTATCATCGCGATATCAAGTCGAGCAATATCTTACTCGATGAGAAAATGAATGCCAAGGTTTCTGACTTTGGCCTTTCAAGGCTAGTTGAAGCAACTGAAAAAAATGATACCCACATCTTCACTTCAGCTCAGGGCACTCTTGGCTATCTAGACCCTTAATATTACCGGAACTTTCAGCTGACCGATAAGAGTGACTTGTATAGCTTCGGGGTTGTTTTGTTGGAGGTGCTGACTTCTAAGAAAGCCATTGATTTTAACAGGGAAGGAGAAGATGTGAACTTGGTAGTTTACATGAAGAAAGTAATGGAAGAGGACAGGTTTGTGGAAACTATCGATCCATTGCTCAAGGAAAGTGCAGGTAAGTTAGAATTGGAGGCAATGAAAGCCTTGGGGTCTCTAGCATCAGCTTGTTTAGATGAGAAGAGACAGAATCGACCTTCAATGAAAGAAGTTGCAGATGAGATTGAATACATCATTAGTATTGCTTCTAAGAAGGCTTCAAAATCCCAGTTCTATTTTATTTCTGTAAGCCACAAACAGGCTTCTGATGAACATGAAATTCCTAGGATTCAACTGAAAACTGGAACTTGGAATTCCATTAATCAAAACACGTCATGATGATATTAAAAAAATGATCTTGAGAGTGTTTCTGCTAGAGTTATAAGTATAACAGGCTTTCTTGCCATTTGCTGAAGGTGCCTAGCGGTTGGAGAATTCACCCTGTTGTAACTAATCCTTGTAAAAGTCACCGTTGTTAAGGACGATAATGGGTCGGGCACGAGTGGGTTCGGACTGTTCAAAACGTCTTCGTTTTGATTTTAAAATTTTTAAAATCTACATATGCTACTTTAAAAATTTTCTTCAAAACGTCATTGTTTTAGGATAAAGGACTCAAACCGACTTCTCAAACCTAAACCCGAACCCAATCCAAAATATGATCAAGCAACACCTACCCTATTTACAATGACTAAACAAACTATGAAAATCTTGAACTTTCCGATTTTAAAAATTAACGGTTAATTAATTTATGTTCAATTTTTATAAATTAATAATTTTTTATAAACTAAAATAATTTAATTAATTTCATTTAACAATCTCTTTGTTAATTAAATTTTAAATTTTTCAATAGGTAAGGATAATCTCTTTCAATCATATTTTAATTTTTTAATTTTATTTATTCTTTAACTAATTTTATGACAGTTTAATATCGATTAAACCTTTTAAACATTAAACCTCTTATCTTGCTAATTTAAATTTCAATATGATTTTTAAAACATTGATATTTGCTTCATCCTATATGCAAAGGATATGCTCAGTACGTGTCAACCAAGAATTTTCTGCTACTACCCTAAAATGGTCTTCATTACGTGACCATATTGAAATTTCACTCCTTTGATTTTTTTTAATTTTGAGAAACAATTTAAAGTATATTATAAAAAATCAATTTTTAAAACTGGACCAAAAATAAAACTGATAAAAAAATTTAAAATTTAAAAGGTTCAAATGGTATTAGAGCTTAAAAAATCAGTTAAGGAATGAATAAAATTAAATAATTTGAAACATGATTGAAAGAGATTGTTATTACTTATTAAAGAATTTGAAGTTTAATCGAATAAATAAAGTGTTAAATAAAAATTAATTAACTTATTTTAGTTTGAAAGAACTTATTAATTTGTAAAAATTGATTGATTATTAATAAATTGATTAATTTGTAACAATAAAAATTATTAAAATAAATTAAACCTGAAAATAAAAACCAAACCAAAAAATTAGTTTATTCAACATTTTACAATTAAACTGAATGAATCAGTTAAATTTTCTAATCACGATAAGAGACTATATTTTTAAAAAGTTAATAGAATCTCTTGCAGAATTCACTAAAGAAAACTCCAAAAAGAAAAGAGTAAACGAAGTTGGAAGAGATTTTTACTTATATATTAGAATAATTAAAATTTATCCATTATTGAATTAAAATATTTGAACTTTGTGTCATAAATGGCTAAAACTAAAATAATATAAATTTAAAGTTGAGTTTTTATTGAAGCTAATTATTTAGTAAATCACATCATATCTCATTATTAAAAAATAAACAAATCATTAAATAAAATTTGTCCTTTTTATTATAAATAAAATTCAATAAAAAGTAAGATTAATATTAAAGATTTTTTTACCAAAATTTAAAATGAAACGATATTATTTATTTCATAATTTAAAAAATTATTGACTAAAAGTAAAGGTTGATTAAGCATTTTCCCGGAATGACGTTGCCACAGCCACTAAAAAATAGCCACGTGTATAATGAATCTACACTTTTTTAACTCCGACTCTTGAGAGACAACCAACATGTGTGAATCAGCCGACACAGGTAGAGATCACTCTATCATCAGGACACCCACCAAATCGAATTTCTTCGACGATCACCGTAAGTTCTATGATCTAGTAGTTCGGTTAGTTTTTGCGTTCGTTTTCGATGAACCCACATAAACCCTTTTTGGGTTTTGATTGAAGATATCTGCCCGTGAACAAATTCTATAGAGATTGGTCAGGAAATCCCATCAGAAAAGGGGAAATTTTTTTCCGGGAAAGTTTTTCCTTTTTCTTTATTATCAATGCTTTATGAGCTGCTTGTGAATGTTGGTTTTGTATGTTCTTCTCTATGCAGGGTTGATTGTTTTGTGCAACCATGAAAGCTCTCATTCTTGTTGGAGGATTTGGAACTCGGCTGAGACCTTTGACACTCAGTGTGCCAAAGCCACTGGTTGATTTTGCTAATAAACCCATGATATTGCACCAGGTATTACTCCGTAAAACATTCCTTAAAGTAACTTTTGGGGTTGGTAGGAAACTGAATTTGACTGTAATGAGTACATTGTTCTTCACTAAATGATGTCTCTTCACAAAAGTTTAACCATGTGCTTCACAAGGAGTGAACTTTTATGATAGCATTGATACTTCTGTTTTGCAATTCGTGCAATCGGATTCAGTATAGTCATTGTCTAGTTGATTTGTGGTATTTGCTTTATTTGATCTCACTTAGCATTTGCATTATCTTCTTACAGATTGAAGCTCTCAAAGCTATTGGAGTCACTGAAGTAGTTTTGGCCATCAATTACCAACCTGAGGTGAAACTGAATAAATTCCCGTTTCTTGGTAACATCCATGGGTGATCATGTGCTGAGCTTGATCTTAGCTGTTATTGATGGCTTGTTTGTCTTTAATGCAGGTGATGTTAAATTTCTTGAAAGAGTATGAGAAAAAGCTTGATATCAAGATCACCTGCTCACAAGAGACTGAACCTCTTGGGACCGCCGGTCCCTTAGCTTTAGCTAGAGATAAACTCATTGATGACTCTGGTGATCCGTTTTTCGTCCTTAACAGTGATGTGATTAGTGAGTATCCTCTGAAGGAAATGATCGAATTTCACAAGAGTCATGGAATGGAAGCTTCCATTATGGTTACTAAGGTAGGCTTGTATTATCATTGATGTAGTTGAAGTCATCGGAAGTGAAACTTTCTAAAATTTAATTCGTCGGAAGTGAAACTTTCTAAAATTGTCTTCCATTTCCTTTCTGTGTGAAGGTGGAAGAACCATCAAAATATGGTGTGGTGGTTATGGAAGAAAGTACTGGGAGAGTTGAGAAATTCGTCGAGAAGCCGAAAGTGTTTGTTGGGAACAAAATCAATGCTGGAATCTATCTGTTGAACCCTTCTGTTCTTGACAAGATCGAGTTGAGACCAACCTCCATTGAGAAAGAGGTCTTTCCAAAGATTGCTGCAGAGAAGCAGTTATATGCCATGGTCCTACCTGGTTTCTGGATGGACATTGGACAGCCAAAAGATTACATTACCGGTCTCAGGTTGTACCTAGACTCCTTGAGGAAAGGTTCCTCCCCACACTTGGCATCGGGAGCTCATATTATTGGCAATGTTTTGGTGGACGAGAGTGCTGTAATTGGAGATGGATGTCTGATTGGTCCTGATGTAGCCATAGGTCCAGGGTGTGTAATAGAACCAGGGGTTAGGCTATCTCGCTGTTCTGTTATGCGAGGAGTCCGTATCAAGAAGCATGCATGCATTTCTGGTAGTATCATTGGATGGCATTCGACGGTCGGGAGGTGGGCTCGCGTGGAGAACATGACAATTTTAGGAGAAGATGTTCATATTGGTGACGAAGTTTACACTAATGGAGGTGTTGTCCTGCCTCACAAGGAAATAAAATCTAGTATCTTGAAGCCACAGATTGTCATGTGACATGAAGACTTGAAGGTGTTTGGGTTGATCGTACCATCGAGAAGAAGTTTTAAAGGTTTTCTTTTCTTTCTTTTTTTATTTTTGGAATAGCTCTAATCTACTGATCACTGTTACTTGAAGAGTGCTTGTATTTTAATGATCTATAGCTCCTTGTACATTGTTACATTACAATGTGCAGCCACTGATGTCTGATTATTCCTGATACAGAAACCTGATTCCAAAAAATTAACAACTGATCCAGAGCTGTTTACTTGCAGTTTGTCTGTAATTCCAAATGGTTTAGCTTGAATGTTCATGGAAAATCTACAAAAGAATAGAAAAGGATTGAAAAATAAAGGTAAGTGTGAGGACCAGGGATGAGAGTGCAGAAGCAGGCATCTCAATAGAACCAACAATTGCAACCAAAAACTCACGCTTGCATTAAGCAAGACAGACCCTTTTAACGTAGTAACAACTGAATTACAAGATTGCCCAAGAATCAGGCATTTAATGACAATCAACAAAAGAATTTACATGTATCAATAGGAATGCCCTCGCTTGCAAATTAACCGAGGCGGGGCAAGAGCACTCAAAAAGTTGTTTAAACAGAGGCTAGAATCCAAAACATCACATGAGATGATACACCAATAAGAAGCCAGGTGAGGAAAGCCATAAGAATGGAAATCTCATACCGGCTACATGCAAGATTTGTGCAAAATTTCAAGTCTTTTGCATATAGAACCGCAACACCTGCTGATGAGCACGCAGCCGCAAGTGATAATAATGCTGTTACCTGGACATTTCAAACTATAGCTCTTATTCATCCCTACTTATTCACATTACCATATCAGAGAGCAGACGTAGACAATAGTTTCTTAAATGAGCAGGTACAACAATACAGCCATGTTTCCCATCAGAAACTAGAAATACAATTGGAAATATCAAAGGCATCAGATAAATTCTATTAAGGAAAGCGATAAGCGCTGTTTTTTTTATTGATACTTCAGGTGTTAATAACAGTAAAATGCTCTCCTTTTAACTGAAGTATGAAGGATAATCCTAGGCAAATGACAAGCAAATTTCCCTACACTACAACTTTCACATCTGTGTAAAAGGTATATGGCAATATCCAACATGCAACAAAGCAGCTCCCACAGAAATGGAAGACCAATGATGTTATGTTTCACTTGACAATGCAAATCATAGAAAAAGGGCAAAAGTTCTTATTAACCAAAGTTCAAAAGAGGTTTCAAACAATTGACCATCCTTTATGAGCGTCCTTTTGTGACATTGTAACATTACTGGAGTCAAGCAATAGAATAGGAGGAAATCAATTACCAGTCTTTAGATAGGAAACAAAATGAAGGCTATGCAGCGGAAAGATATTGCAATAGAATGGGTTACAAATCGCATAAATCCATATTAAAAGATATGGTGTTGGGATCAAAAGAAAGGACATTTTCTAAAGAAGGGAATTAATAAACACTGAAGGTCAAAGAAAACAGCAGTGTACCCAATCGCCAACAACAAACAGGCTCACTAGAACTGGGTTATGAAGGTTTCTCTTTCTCCTCAAAGCATAACCATCAAGACACGCTAGTCCAAAGCTCCACAATACCTGAAGCCCCATTGATGCAATCAAGTAGCTGAAGCAGAAGTAAATATCACCGTCAAGCTAGAGGATATCTTCATGTCTCAATCGAAGTCAAGGGAAATAGACAATTGTCTGATTGCTTAATTTGATAACTCCTGAGGATATATACTAGTGTGCCTATTGAACAAACGTACCTTGGATGCGTCCCTTAATATCATAAAAGGAAAAAGTAGCATGTTGCAATGTAGAGTTACTTGAAGTGATAGAATGTATCATCTGCATCCAATTTTATTACATACATATGACAAGGACTTGTAATAGCTCTATCAACTACCAAGACACGATTTCTCTTGTCATCTTCCAAAATATAGTGACATGTTTTGGGAACTTGTAGTACTCGGTACAACTGGTTGTTTCATGAAAAACATTGCAATTACTTGTTCAGCGACAAACGAAGTCAATCCTTTGATTTTTGTTTAACCAACTAGTCATAATCAAAGGACGAGATACAGCTGCCTGAAGTCAGTCAAAATTGGAACTGTACCCTCAACACAACACAAGAACCTCGTTTGAAAACCATTACACAGCATCTTTAAATGAAAACTACGAGAACTATAGCTTGGATTCCAAAAGTTGCTTCGTATTTACTCTTCATTACAGGTGGCGTGACCTAATTTAACTTAAACCAACGAAATCGATTGTTCACTAAATTGCCCAGTTCCCAACAAAAACATCAAACATCAAGCACATGTGCAAGAAATCTCCAGAATAAGTTAATATCACCAACATAAGCACAAATAAAGAAGCATGTACCAATCTACAAAAGCACTAGGACATTCTAAACAGTATAAAATCACCCAAAAAGCAATTAAAATAAAAAAGAACAAAAAAATTTACCAGAAAGCAGTGTAATTAGAGAAGCCTTTAGCAGAGACCATAACGGCAACAGAAGCAGCAGCGAAACTACATTGTCCTATTCTCAACGCCAACCCACTAACTGTCCCCGGACTTCCAATAATTTCCTTCATTTTTTCAGTCTCTCCCACAACAATCTCGCAGTCCTGTCTAGTTTCCACAAATCAAGAGGCCCTAGAAGGACCTTTCCCAAAATTCGAAACCCTAGCCGTCAAATTTGCTCTCCGTCAACGCAAATCTCCATACACTGATCGATTTATTGACGATTATTCGTGGTGGGACTGCTTGCTTTGCCGCCAACTTGGAATCATAAAGCTGTGATCTGCCAACAATTTGGAGTGCTCATTCTCCGAAATCAAATGTGAAATTAGAAAAAGAGAAAGAAGAAAGAAATTGTTTTTAGGTTTAGTTTGTTGAGTGACGTCCGTGCTCTTGCGCTGACAAACACTGAAAAGTACTCCATCAGAATGCCTTTCCCGTTCTTTTAGCTCTCTTCTTAATTAATTATTTAATTGTTTTTGGTAAATTTATATAACATTATTATTACTATTATTATTATTATTATTAAATTAAGATCATAAATTATAATTTTAATAACATAAATTATATTTCCCCTCAAAAAATAACATAAATTATATTAAATAACTTTTAATAAAAAGAATTTAAATAAAGAATCTTAAAATAATTTATAAATAAATTCCCAACCCTGAAAGATTTTGCTAATTACCTAAGTACCCCCATTTAGAGCAAACGCCATCTTCCGTTCCGTTCTTCGGAGAAGACATTCGCAGCTCCTTCTCCCTCTCGCTGTGTAGTCGCTTTGCCAAACGTTTCTGCTGCTATGCGGTAAGGATTTACTCAAACCGTCTTGTACTCTTTCTCGAATTGAAAATCAGTGTTTGAGAATTTGGAGCTATCAGCTATTGTTTAACAGCTCTGGGGGTAGTGGTTACGGGAAGTTGATAGAATTTGCAATCTCGATGTCAACAAGAAAACAACAAATCGCATATTGTTCTCTGTGTAGCAACAAGTTTTAACCCCAAATGATAGAAACTCTTCTTTCACTTCTGGTCCTATTGACAAGAAGTAGCACACACACACAAAATGAGTAACTTGGTTAATGGAAACCAACAATTAGTTGAAAGCATTATTGGGGTAGTGCTTAAGGGTGGTTGGAACAATCTTCTGAGACCCAAGTTTGTTGTTGGTTCTCATTTCACTACCACCACTACCATTCAAGAGGTACTAGTGCAGCTCTCTTTGTATAGCAGAATTTCTCACTCTTGGCCATTCTTCCAATGGGTTGAATCATCTCTACCTCATTACCAGCACTCCTTGAAAACCTCGTGGACTATGATTTATATATTAACCAAGCACAAATATTTCAAGCATGCGAAGATTTTACTTGAGAAGATTGCTTTTAAGGATTTTTTGTCAACTCGACCAGTCTTGAGTGCATTGGTCAGCAAAGATAATGGTGATGATTCAGATGTCAATGCTCTAATTTTAAGTTGGCTTGTTATAGCATATTGCAACTCTAGAATGACCCAGGAAGCTATTCAGGTTTTTGAACATATGAGGGTACATAGGTTGAGGCCAGAATTGCATGCTTGTACAGTATTGTTGAATTCTTTGGCTAAGGATAGATTAACTGATACAGTTTGGAAATTGTATAAGAAGATGGTTGGTCTAGGTGTTGAGGCTAATATTCATGTCTACAATGTGTTGATTCATGCTTGCTGTAAGTCTGGGGATGCGGAGAAAGCGGAGAAGGTATTGAGTGAAATGGAATTGAAGTCTGTTTTTCCTGACCTTTTCACTTATAATACATTGATTTCGTTATACTCCAAAAAGGGTATGCACTATGAAGCTTTATGTGTGCAACATAGGATGGAAACGGCTGGAATTAGTCCTGATATCGTTACTTATAACTCACTAATTTATGGGTTATGTAGAGAAGGTAGGATGAGAGAGGCCTCGAGGCTTTTTAGGGAAATTAAAGATGCTACTCCCAACCATGTGACTTACACCACTTTGATTGATGGATTTTGCAGAGTAAATGATCTTGATGATGCTTTAAGATTACGGGAGGTAATGGAGACCAAAGGACTGCATCCTGGTGTGGTTACATATAATACAATTCTGCGCAAATTGTGTGAAGGAGGCAGAATAAGGGATGCAAACAAACTCTTGAATGAGATGAATGGCAAGAACATTGAACCTGATATTGTCACATGTAATACATTAATAAATGCTTATTGTAAGATAGGAGACACAAAGTCTGCTTTGAAAGTGAAGGATAAGATGTTGGATGCTGGACTGAAGCTAGACTCACTGACTTACAAGGCATTGATTCACGGATTCTGCAAGGTGAAAGAGATGGATACTGCCAAAGAGTTCCTGTTTTCCATGCTTAATTCTGGATTTTGTCCAAGTTATTGCACTTATTACTGGCTTGTTGATGGCTATTGTGATCAACACAATGAAGAGGCAGTTATTAAACTCCTTGATGAGTTTGTGAAAAGAGGCCTGCTTGCTGACATCTCAGTGTACAGGGCACTAATACGAAGGTTTTGCAAACTCGAAAAGGTCGGTTATGCTGATGAGCTATTCCATCTTATGCAAGACAAGGGTATATCAGGTGATAGTGTTATATATGCTAGTCTAGCATATGCATATTGGAAACAAGGGAAGGCAAATGTTGCATTAGATATGTTAGATGAAATGTACAAGAAAAGGTTGATGGTTACTCTGAAACTCTATAAAAGCTTTAATGCTTCTTTTTCTGGTGATGGTAACATCCTAAATCTCTTTTGGGATCACCTAGTTAAGGCAAGATTATTGTCAAAGCAAGTGCTGAAAGATCTGCAGCAAGTCTGAAAATGCACTTACATCTGTATTTTTCATTGTACATTTGTTTTATGAGTTTAGAGAAAATAAATGACAGATTCCTCCTTCTCATCTACACATGCAAACAGGGCATTACAGAGCAGCTTCTTCTGTTATAGCTGCAGTGGCTTCAATCCATATTTGCGTGAGAGAGCATTCCTGCACCTGAGCATCGCCATGGCTATATCCTCCTCTGCCAATGAGCCCCTTCCTGTGTTTATGACAAGATAAGCATTTGTCAACCAATGATATAGATGTGAGGACAGTAATTCGTGGAGTTGTATGAGATGTTGAGGACGTGGTAGAGCAAGATGAAGAGGGAACAAGCAGCCGAAGGAACAAGAAAAAGAGAACACACCACTTCCATCCATTGAAGAAGTCTCCTGTAACCATCAAGTATATTATAGATAACTTTCACAAACTTGGTGAACTTTAAAGAGGTAGTCTGTATGTTACAAAAGGAATCTTCTTAGGGATGCCAAACTGGTGTGGCCGGCACAAGTTAATCAGGGTTAGAGTTGGGTTCGGATTCAAGAGGATCAGTCCAATTCTACCAAAACACCAAATTTGTAAAATGTTTTTGTAATACTTGGTGTAAAATATTATTCAGCTTGACATCAATGTTTTGGATTTGAAATTTGAAGAGTCCAAAATCTCATAGACATCTTTTTTTACATTAATTTAGACTAATATTTTAAATCTGAATAAAATCAATTCAAGTTTTAATTTATTAATTTTAAACTAAGTCAATTCCATTAGGCCATTTTTGTCATTCCCTAATATACAGGTAAGTTTGGTAATGGATCTATGGGCACGAGCCTAACTAAGAATGACAATGGTTCAGGACTAGGCTAAGGAGACTCGAGGCCAGGAGGGGTTGAGAAAATCAGGCCTAGCTATTTGACTTCGAATCAGGCCCAGCTTTCACCCCTAAGCCCAAATTAAAATTTTGTGTTCTAGCCATAATCTGGTTTAAAGCTCAATCGGGTTTGGGATTCCAGATTTGAACTTGAATAATCTGATTTAAAGCTCAATCAGGTTTGAGGTTCCAAATTCGAACTTGAACTTGATCAAATTTGGATGGTTAATTGAGGCTCGATTGAACTTCGTCAAGCTCAAATAAATATTTATCTTTATTTTAAAAAGATTGAAAAAGATATTATACTTAAACTTCATATAAAAAGTTTAAGCTTAACTCAAAATTGTTAACTCAAATTAAAATTATTGTTTTCGAACTGAATCAATCTAGTATAGAGATGACAACGAACTCGAATGGGCTTGCCCAATAAAGAGTTTGAGCAATTGTAAAAATGGTTGAAGCTATGTCATTGAATTGATGAGATAGAGATTATATACAATTACATTTGTAATCTAAAGATATCCTAGAAAACCTCAACAACTAGATTGCAAATATACAGAGTGCTAACAAACTAAGTACAAAATAGACTAAGTCAAAATTGATGAACAACTTCTAACGGCTCTCCCTGTTATGCCCCCGCAAGTTGACGGTTGGATCAACAATCGATAACTTGGTGAATAAGCGTTCAAAGGCTGGTCGTGCTAACGGCTTGGTAAGGAGATCGGCAACTTGATCAGCTGTGTGAAGATGCCGAATGTCAATTTGATTCTTCGCAACTTGTTCCCTAACAAAATGGAAATCAATTGCAATATGCTTCATTCGACTATGGAAAACTGGATTCTGACAGAGATACGTGGCTCCTACATTATCAGTGTACACAATTGGTGATCCTTCAAGAGAGAATTGAAGCTCTTGAAGAAGATTCGTAAGCCAAGTCGTCTCGGCAACGCTTGCTGCCACGGCACGATACTCAGCTTCAGTCGAGGATCGGGATACCGCCCGCTGTTTCTTCGACGTCCAGGATATCGGTGTGCTCCCCAAATAAGTTATATATCCTGTCGTGGATGTGCGATCAACAGGGTCCCCCGCCCAGTCGGCATCTGAATAAATAAACATCCGACGATTGCGTTCCTTGACAATGTGCAGCCCATGTGATTGTGTCTGCTGTAAGTAGCGAAGCAACCGCTTCAAGGCCTGCCAATGAAGTGTGCTTGGGCTGTGCATAAATTGCGCAAGTTTGTTAACCGAAAACGCAATATCCGGCCTTGTGAAGGCCAAATATTGTAGTTTGCCTACCAGTTTACGAAAATCCGAGCTATCAACAATTTCACTCGGCTGGGAGATTTGAAGAACTGTACCGGAACTCATTGGGGTTGGTACTCCTTTCGAATCCTGCATATTAGCTTCAAGTAGAATATCGGATACATATTTCTGTTGAGAAAGCAACAGACCACCATTATACGGCACTACCTCAACGCCAAGAAAATAATGTAGACGGCCACAATCTTTGATAGAAAAACGGTGTGCCAACCCAGCAATTAACTCAGCAATCATAGAATTATTGCTGCCGGTTACGATGATATCATCTACATAGATTAATATGTATGCAATAAACCCAGACTTCCGATATATAAAAAGTGACGAATCAGACCTGGAGCAGTGACAACCGACACTTTGCAGATAAGTGGTTAGTTCAGTGTACCATGCACGTGGCGCCTGTTTCAGACCATATATCGCTTTTTTTAGTTTGCAAACATGCGTCGGAGCAGCGGAATCAATAAAGCCAGGGGGCTGTCTCATATACACTTCTTCAATCAGTGTACCCTGCAGAAAAGCGTTATTAACATCCAATTGCCGAATCGGCCAGGAATGTTGAACAGCAATGGCTAAAACAAGCCGAATGGTGGCCGGCTTAACAACAGGGCTGAATGTGGAATTGTAATCAATGCCAGCGCGTTGAGTAAATCCCTTTGCTACTAGACGCGCCTTGTACCTGTCAACTGTTCCATCATGTTTATACTTAATCCGAAACACCCATTTACAATCAATCACATTTCGACCGAGATCACACGGAACTAGTTCCCACGTTCGGTTTGTTTCTAAGGCTTTGTACTCGGCTAACATGGCTTGGTTCCAGTGCGGGTTTTTTATAGCTTGTTTGTATGTTGAGGGCAATCGGGGGGTGGATGGCGTGTCTGTTTTAGCTGCGAACACCTTAGGTTTGGTGATGTTATTCTTGGAACGGGTAAGCATAGGATGGGTGTTGGTCGTGCGTGAGGGTTGGCTGGTGATCGAAACTGTGGGAGGTGAGACAGTGGGGCTAGGAGTGGACACTGCCGAGGGTTGGCTTTGTAAGGAAGTGGAAGGCGAGTTATCATGGTGCTGGTTGGTTTCGGCCGTGGGTGGGTTAGGCGCGGCTGAGGTACTGATTGAGATAGAGGGCAGAGTGATATTACCTTGATGTGGAGAGGTTGCCGCTTGTTGGACCAAGGGAATAGGTGAAGGAAGCTTCAAATCATCTTGCATAAGAACATTGTCACTTGAAACATTGGATTTTACTTGTTGTTGATCAACTATATCCCATGATATAAGTTTTAAATTTTGGCTGATTTTGGAAAACAAAGTTTGAAATGGAAATTCATTTTCATAAAAGAGAACATCACGAGATAGAAAAAGTTTAGACGATTTTGGATCATAGCATTGGTGGCAGTAATATTTGGGCGAAAAACCAAGGTACACACATGGGGAGGATCGGGTTTCAAGCTTATGTTTGGCATATGGCCGAAGCCATGGATAACATAAAGATCCGAAAGTCTTAATAGTCTCTAAATTTGGCGGCTTTTGGAATAATATGTCATGTGGTGTTTGATTTGCAATTGAAGTGGACGGCATTTTATTGATAAGAAAAACTGCTTGGTGACAGGCAAATGTCCAAAATTGTGGTGGTAAGGAGGCTTGGTGCATCAAGGTTTTGGCAGTTTCAATCACATGGCGATGTCGCCGTTCTACCAATGCAACACGCTGAGGGGTATAGGGTGGGGAGGTTAAGTGTTGTATGCCATGATTAGCTAGATAGGTCGAGAGACCGACATATTCCTTGCCACCATCTGTATAAAGAGAAAGAATTTTAGTATCAAAGTGACGTTCTAGCAAAGGGTGAAGTATTTTGAAAACAGTTTGTACTTCATCCTTTGTTTTTAAGGTATGTAACCACATATATCGAGAGTGATGATCAACAAATAGTACATAATATCGTTTTTGATCTAACGAAATGATCGGGGATGGTCCCCATAAATCACTATAAATAGTTTCAAGTGGCGTTGTACTATGCAAAGAGGTTTCGGAAAATGGCAATCTATGCATTTTATTGGAAACACATGAGTTACAAACGGAACGAATGTTGAAGTTGGAATGCGGAACGGAAAATTTATTTAGAATTTGAATCAAAGTGCGTCGATTAGGATGTCCTAATCGACAGTGCCATAAATCAAAAGACTCTTTCGCCAGATTGCATTTTGGTTTTTGCAAAGGTACGGTCGGCCATTGATACAATCCTTCCCTATTCGGTCCTTGGAGCAGCGGCACCCCCGTGTTCAAATCCTTTACAACAAAAGAATAAGGGAAAAATTCAATTGATGTATTATTATCAAGGCAAAATTTGGAAACGGAAAGCAAATTATAGGCAACATTGGGTGAGCATAGGGTATCAGATAATTGGAATTGGTGGTTGGAAGTTGTAAGATAAGTGTTACCAGTGTGGGATATTGGAACAGTATTACCATTGCCCATTGTGATCTCAGTAGGCCCGTGATAGTCCTGTAAATCGGCGAGAGCCCCAGTATCGGCAGTCATGTGATGGCTTGCACCCGAATCAACCACCCAAGATGGCTGCTGCTGAGGAGTGTAATTGGCATAGTTTGCCCGAGCCTGGTGATGATTGTGAGACTGTGAGCGACAAACTTTAGCAATATGGCCAACCCGATCACATAGTTGGCATTTCGGTTTGTCAGAAGATTGAGAATTCCAATTTCGTTGCTGTCGCCAATTAGAGTTGCTGCCACCTCTATTGTTCGGTCGCCAATTGGAATTGCTATGTTGCTGTCTACGCTGATTTCCAGATTGAGCAACGGCAGCAACAATTGCCGGACTCTTTTTGCTTTCTTCGTTCTGTAAGAACAACTCGTGATCCAGGAGTTTTTCATACAACTCCTCATACGAAACTGGTGTGGATCGAGATCTCATGGCAGCAGAGATAGCTGTAAAGTCCGGACCAAGACCCTGCAAAATACGAACCATCAATTGAACATCGGATAGTGGTTCTCCAGCGGTAGCTAATTCATCCGCAATGGCACGAATATCATGTAGATATTCAGCAACAGATCTTGTGTTCTTGGTAATCCGGGAAAGCTGATCTTGAAGACTAATGAGTCGAGTTTGACTCTTGTTGGCGAACGCCGTTTGAAGAGAGATCCAGGCTCGATAGGCTGTCGGTGCTGTAGCAACAGTCGAGGCAAGTGTTGGTAGGACAGAAGCCAAGATGGCATTTTGAATTAATTGGTCTTGCTGGAACCAAAGGATGTAGTCGGGATTGGGTGTTGTTTGATTAGCAACAGTGACTGTTTGGGATGGGGCTGACTTTGTGCCGTCAAGATGACCGAAGAGTCTGTGCCCATGCATTAGCATAGACACTTGTGCCTTCCAAGTTGTATAG
>JAOSBM010016754.1:0-21481 GCA_027568955.1 Erythroxylum tenue
GGCGGGTACGAGAGATGGCATACCCGCCCCATACCCGCCCCGTTGCCATTCCTACCCGAGATTAGGTTTAATTAAAGGATGGGACAAGATCATTATTTGTTTTCTGAACATTTGTCAATCAAACACGTCTATATCCTTTCCTCTAACCATTCAAATGTTTCCTTCTCAGAACACGTTCCTCCATCTCCAAACTATACAAAGCCATATATTCAAGGCATCACATCTTTTCTATTTCAGTAGACAAGAGTTGACCACTATCTGTAAGTTTTTTGTTACCTTTCATCATATGTTGTTCAGTTTATTAAATTTTTAATTAATTTTTGTGATTATATGCGCTTAATACAATTCAGAAGAGGAATTACATGTATCACATTATTTTCTATTAATTATTCATTCTTTGTTATTATCTTGTGTAAAATGTATAATAGAGTTGTTTCCTATATGTTGCTACTCACAGATGTTATATTCAAATGAAAATTTTCTATAAAAAAATGTGTCTTTGGCGTGATTAGAGAAGGTCTCACGTGACATTCATGTTTATATCGTTTTACTTGCATCAACTTCTTAATAGAGTTAACAACAAATATTACATTTGTCACATTATATCCTCTTAATGCTTCATTCATTATTATGTTAAGTAAAAATGTATAATGGAGCTGTTTTCTATCTTTTTCATCAACTATTATACGAAATTCCCAATCGTCACTTGCGTGGACTTTTAAACAAAGTTGATAATAGTAATTATGTTACTTGTGTCGCATTTTATCCTGCCAATCTTTATTATTATTATTATTATGTTCTATAAAATATAAAATAAACTGTTTAAATTTATATCATTACATGATTGTGGCTCGTATCCTTTCTTCTCTAACCATACAAATGTTTCCTTCTCAGTACATTTATAACCACGTTCCTCTAGCACGAAACTATACAAAGTCATATATTGAACGCATCACATCTTCTACATTTCACTAAACAAGAGTTGGCCCTTTCTTTATCCACCATCTGTAAGTTCTTCGTTTCCCTTCATGATATGTTGTTCGAGTTATTAATTTTTTTTATCAATTTAATGATTAGATGTGCTTAATAAAGTTGAGAAGAGGAATTACATGCATCACATTAATAGAATTGATAACAGAAATAAATAAAATGTCTCCCATTATATCCTGTTAATCTTTCATTCATTGTTATTATCTTAGGTAAAATATATAATGAAATTGTTTTCTATCTTTTTTTGCACGAAAATCCAACCTCGTGACTTACATGGACTTCTTAACAAAGTTGAGAAAAATAATTAATTTTTTCAGATTTTATCCTTTATTGTTATTATTTTGTGTAAAATACATGATAAATAATTTAAATTTCTATCGTTGCACAGTTGTGACTTGCACAACCATTACCACACAAATTTTTCACTCACCACATTTAACCTTTCAAATATGTCTGTTTTTATATTGTTTTTTTTTTGGGTTTTCTTCTTATTCTTCCTTGCACTATTTAGGTATGTTTTATTTTGCCAAATATTTTATTATATAAAATTCTATTTTACCCGTCCTATTTATCGACTTTTCAATAATATGATCATTACCTTCCTTCTTTACTTACCCATATCAATTGTTAAAGTAATATTTTAAATATACAATTTTACTAATTTAATATACTCAGTTACATCATATTGGCATAAAATAACCTTTTTGTTTCTTCTAATTCTTTATTAATCTCACAGTATATTGCACCAATATTATTATGCTAACCTTTTCAAATTTTTACCTTCCTTTTTAAATGTATGGTTTGTTAAATGTATCGTGTTATATTCACCAATACAGTTGATATTATCGCTTCATTTTTTCAAGTTATATTTCCACATTTTCAAATTTTAGAAAACATTTATTAATTTAACAGACCTTCATTTAATGATATTAATAATATATATATTTATATATATCTCATTCAATAATATATATATATATATATATATATATATATTTATCTTTATCTTTAGTTGAAGTAGCATAAATGTTCCTAGTACGAATATTTTAATATTTAAAAATATATTGTTAATTGATATATAAAGAAGGCAAATGTTGTCCAAGAAATGATTAAGAAATTTTTTTAAACTATTGTTAGTTGTTTATAGCTTCATTCCACTCTTTTCTACGTTCCGAGATGGATAGAAATGCCAAGAGATGTCAAAAGTATGTTGAAATGCCAGAAGATGAAAAAAAATGAGTTTCTACGATAGCATAGAGAAGCTCGTACTGCAAAAAAGAGAAACGCTACTTTGCCTTTCTTTTTATCAAACAGTTGGTGGTCAACCTTTTTATTCTACCACTGATAGCGATCCTTCTGCCAGTCAACTTTCTATTCATTAATCTAGTAGTCAACTAGCGCAAAATTGATCTATCGATTTTAGCGTAGATCATGTCGATCCAACTCATTCCTCTCTCCAACTAGAAGAAATTCTTCGTACAACATCAAGAGTTGAAGCATCTAATATCACATGTCATAATTTGGATTGTCCAACTGCATCTTCCTCTTCAATTCAACCTAGCTCAATGATATCTGTTAAAGATCAAGGTATAAACCTTTTTACGTGTGTTCTTTCCATTTTTTATATTATTACTGCATAAAATGATTAACCTTTTTGTAAATCTTTTAAGGGATAAATTGTCATCGTTCTTCGTCAAAGTTAGCTTCCCTGCAGAATTTATCTGTTGAGCCCCTACGGCTTCATCTTATTCCAAACTGTGAGCATTGTGATGAAAAGATATTTTATCTAGAACCCCCATCATTCTGTTGTTCGTCAGGAGAGATTTGCATTATTGCTCCTCACATGCCATATGCTCTGAAACGATTATTTGTTGGTAATGATGAGGAATATGAACACTTCAGGAAGAACGTTTGTACATATAATAACAATGTGATTTTTACTTCATATGGAGATAGGTATGATCGAGAACTAACAAAAAATAAGAAAGGCGTTTATAAATTTAGTGTTCAATGTCAAGTTTATCATTTTCTTGACAGTTTAGTTTCAAAAACGGATAAGGTATCTAGTATCTAACTTTATTTCTTTGATATTGATGAGGAACTGAAAAGAAGGACTAAGAGTTGTGATAAACTTCGTGAGGATATATTAAAACTGATTATGGCAATTATACAAGATAATCCTTATGTCAAGTTCTTCAGAAGTCTTAGGGACATTCCAACGCTTAAAAATCATACAATAGTTCTAAGGTGTTATCCTGCCTTGATCAGCGTGTTTACATTCTTCCTACTACATCAAAAGTGGCTACTATATGGACTAAGATCGATGATGAAAAGATTGATAAATGTCCTCACAACCAAGTCTATACTCACTCGGGCACAAGTTATAGAATCCAATTTTATTATTCATGTTATGCCGCCCTTCAATATCCTCTTTTATTTTCTCATGGCGAATCTGGACGGCATCGTGGAATTAAGCGGTTGATTTCAAATAGAAACAGAAGCAATGTTTTAGATGAAGGATGTGATTTTAATTTCAGCTCTTTTACTAATCTATCTGAATTGTTCGCTATGGAAAACACAGGCAAGTTTGTCTTTTCCTTTTCATTTTTAGAATATTGTTTGATCTTACAATTTTATTTATCAAATTTATTTTTTACGATTAGTTGCTGATCAAGAATACTGTGAAGATGGTACTATTTCTACTAAAGAATATTATTATTTTCAACTCCAAATAAGAGAACATGATGAATCTATATTGCTCCATAGCTTAAGACTGCCTCAACAATTTGTTGTGGGAACTTATATAAAGATTAAAACATCTAGACTTGATTTCCATAGAAAGACAAAATGAGATAAGGACTGAGATACTACAAGGTGTTTTGAACAATATTATAGTTGGTCAAACAGAAGGTTCTAGAATTGGCCGCCAAGTTGTGCTCCCAGCTTCATTTGTTGGTGGTCCAAGGGAAACGAAACGATGTTATCTTGATGCAATGGCTCTAATATTTTCCTCACCAAGAATTGTAACCTTATGTGGAAAGAGATTCAAGATAATCTTAAGTTTCATGAAAGTCACAAGATAGGCCAGATTTGTCAGCTAGAGTTTTCAAAGCAAAATTTGAAATTCTTAAAAACGAGTTAATAAGAAAACAAATCTCTGGAGACGTGGCTGCATTTGTTTATGTTATTGAGTTTCAGAAGTGTGGATTCCCTCATCCTCATTTATTATTGATACTTAAGTCGCATTCTAAATTGCTAAATCCAGATTCTTACGATCAGATCATATTTGCTGAAATACTAGATCCTAATCAAAATTCGCATTTATATTCTCTTGTCATTAAGCATATAATTCATGGTCCTTGTAGTCTTATGAATAAATATTGTCCTTGCATGAGAAATGGTATGTGCAAGAACCATTATCCTAAAAATTTTACTCCTTTTACTGTTCATGGTGAAGACAGTTATCCATGTTATAGACGAAAAGATGATGGTAAAAAACTCAAGATTTGTAGATATGAGGTTGATAATATGTGGGTGGTTCCTCACAATCTGTACCTCTTGCTACTAATTGATTGTCGCATAAATATTGAAATATGTTCAACTGTTAAGCTTGTTAAGTACTTATATAAATATGTCTTTAAAGGCCATGATCTTGTCAATTTTAGCTTTATCGATCAAGAGACCACAACTGATATTGATGAAATCAGTAATTTTCAAGAAGGTCATTGGATTTCACCTCTTGAAGCTTTCTGGCGTATATTATATAAATTTCGTCTAGCAGAGATTAATCTATCAGTTTATATACTCTTTGTTCATCTTCCAGATCAACAGTTTATTTCCTTTGACAGAAATGCAGATCAGTTTTATTTGTTGAGAAAAATTGACTTCTGAAAAACAATACTGACTAAAATTTTCAAGATGAATTTGAAAAATAAAAAGGCAGAAAAGAAGAAATGTTGGTATAAAGATTTTCCAGAACATTTTGTTTGGAATAGAAAGACAAAAACATGGTCAGAAAGAAGTCGAAAGAAAGTGATAGGAAGATTGGTTACTGTTGACCCTAAAGAAGGAGAAAGATATTACATGAGGTTATTACTAACACATGTTAAAGGATCAACATCATTTGATGACTTGCTAACTGTTGATGGTGAAAAAATAAGTTATTTTAGGGAGGCCGCGCTGAAGTTAGGCGTGCTCGCATCTAATTTTTATATACAACAAACTATAGAGGAAACTGCTTTATTTTAAATGCCAACTTCACTTAGACTTTTATTTGCTCTTTCTATTGTTCACCGACAAATCCTAAGTAGCTCTGGGAAACATTTAAAGACGATCTTTGTTATAATCAATGTTTTAAAAATCGGACCGAACATCGAACCAGTTGAAGTAAAGGTTTAAGCTTTAGAGGTTCAATCGGTAGTGAATCGCTATAAAATCGGTATATAATAAATAAGAAATAAAACTTATAAGAATAAGTAAAAATTAAATATTTTATTGAAATAAAAATACACCAATGTCTATTATTATATAATGAATTAATAATAATTAAATATGAGTCTAATATAAATATTAAAATAACAATACAAATCGAAATTGTATTTCTGAAGGAGGTTCTGTCTCATAATCGTCAAAAGCTCCAAATTTTCCAATGCTATTTAAAGATTCGTAAACTACGCTTTCATCTCAAGTATTTGCATCAACTTATTCTACTGCATTAAAATAAATTACAAATTAGTAATGTATAAAAGTATTCTCAATTGTAAACTTGTAATACAATATAATTTTAACTTAAATACGATCAAAATAAGATATGAACTAACCATCAATAGATGTTCTTAATTCATTTGTTGTGACAAATGCATTTTCTTCATAAATCATCTTTTCAAGTTCATTATAATCAATATCAGGAGATGGTTCTTCTTCTTTGATCAAAAAATTAGTATGTTCAATACAATCAATATCAACTGGATCATATGTTCTCTTCTTACTAAACGATTTGAATACATAGTAAAGAAATTATAAAATCAATAATAAAAATAAAATTATTGAAATAAAAACAAAACTATAAAATAGTAAAATACCTGTTCTTCATTCTTAGATTATAAGTAACGTAAACAAGGTCATTAAGTCTTTGATGTTCCAAAAAATTTCGTTTCTTTGTATGAATACTTTCAAAAACACTCCAATTTCGTTCACAACCTGATGCAGAAGGTGTTTGACTGAGTAACCTAATAGCAAGTTTTCTCAATATTGGAGCACTGTCACCGAATAATCTCCACCACTCATTTATATTTTAAATTAATAGTTATGATAAAATATATATTATTAATAAGTAAATAATGAATTAAAAGTATAAAACTTACCTAGCTGCATTTTTTTTCAACATAAGTTCACTCTTTGTTGATGATCTAGCAAAGCTCTCTAAACCTTCACGATACAATTTAATTTCATTTATTGCTTGTGATTGCTCTTCAATAGAGAAAATACCTTTACATCCAATCACATTAACCAAACTGCCCATAATATTAATTGTACGTTCTTCTCCACTATATAATCAATAAGGATTGAGAAAATAAGCTGGTAAGTGGATCCTTCAAGTAAGATGCTTATCCCATTGTCGATCAGTAATATCTATATAAGGCATGTACAATTTCTCATTCCCTTTAAAAATATTTATAATTGTTTTGTGAGCTCTATAGATGGCTTCTCATCTGAATCAACAATCCTCAACATCCTTATAAACGGAGCCACATTCTTCATAATGATCAAACAAGCATCGCAAAAATTATTATCTAGAATAATAGCACAAACTTTTTTTCCTTTTTCACTCTTTGATAATTTATGACTTGAAAAGTGTTTACTTGTCACTAAATTTTGAAGTAGTTGCTTATGTTCATAAACACTTTTCAAAGTAATAAATTTAGTTGCAAACTTGGTAGCAGCGGAACGAACAATCTCACCCAATCTTCTTGTTTTCTTAACCAAGACAAAAATGTCACATGATTATACATAAAAATTATGATCTTAGATGCATGTGAAACAAGATTAGAAATATGGCCCATACCACCAATATCTTTCAAAATAAGATTTATACAATGAGCAACATATGGAGACCAATAAATATGCCCATACTTTGATTGTAATAAGTACCCAGCTGATACATAATTAGTTGCATTATCTGTAACAAAATGCCTAACCCGCTTGACAATTTCAAAGAATAATTCAGATAAAGCATTAGCACTTTTTACCATGTCAGAAGCATCAACAGACTTGATAAAAGTTGTTCCAATATTACAATAAACCAAGAAATTAATCAAGGTTCTTTGTCTTTGATAAGTCCACCCATCTGCCATAATACTGCATCCTGTTGATTCCCAACTAGATTTATATATATCCACAATTAACTGACATTCCCTTTTTAAATCTTAAAGCAAAGGCACAAGTAACTCATAATAAGATGGTATCTTAAATCCTGGACCTATAGCTGTTGTAGTATCAATTGCTTCTTGAAAATATGGTCAATTTAAAGCATTTAAAGGAATACATGAATGATAGAACTATCTAACCCATACTCAACCATAAAAATTTGTAGACTAGGTTGAGAACTAATAGTAGTTCTTGGAGAAAAATAAGAATCTATGTCAATAGTAGCTTTTATTTTTTCTTTATCTAATACTTGTGGTGTTTCATCATCTCCAAAAGATATATCATGAGACTCTTTATTTTCCTTCTTCTTTTTTATTTATTGCTGCAAATATTTTCCAATCATATCACGTACATCAAGGGTACTTTTTTGCAAGAAGCAATGTTACCCCTAATACCACCAAGATGTTCTTTCATTCTAAAAATTCCTCCCCCTTTAAATATTCTACCACAAAACATACAGTTATATTGTATATTCCCACCAGATGCTTGAGAAGAAGAAAAATAATTCCATGCTGGATCGGACTTATCACGAGTAAAGGATGGTTCCATATGCTCCATTATAATTTAACCTAAAAAGTATTCAAAAATGAGTGTATCTTGTGGTATTGTGATTGGAGTCTCCTTCCTCCAAGAGTTTACAACACTATAAACAATTCGCGCAAGATAGTTGGCTAACTTTCAATTGCTTTTCCGTGCGACGCTTGATCATCTCCTATAGGTCTTTATGTTGGATTAGGAATAAAAGACCATTGACTGGTTCAAATTTTTTCCAGTCGAACCGAACAGTCCGGTCCGATTTTTAAAACCTTGGTTATCATTACCAACATGCTTCCTCCTATAGTGCATGTACATCTGAGGACGTTACAAGGCTGACCCTTCAAGATATTAATAAATCCCTAGAGCAAATGGGGAAAAACTTAAGTGATTATCATTTTACTGATTATCACTTTGAAGTTGACTATCATCAACATTTTAGTAAAGAAATACAAAGTGAGAAGAATATATAGCTTGATCCAGATGACTTATTATTACATTCAAGGTTGAATAACTAGCAGAAATACATATTTGATTTGATTTTGTATTCAGTTTTGGCTTCAAATGGTGGAAATTGTTTATTGATGGTTCCTGTGGAACTAGGAAGACTTTCTTGTATTGAGCTCTTTTTGCAATTTTACGGTCACAAAATCATGTTGCAATTGTTATTGCTACATCAGGTGTTGCAGCATCAATCTTTCCTGGTAGTAAGACAACTCACTCAAGATTTAAAATCCCACTTGATTTTTCAAAGAATAAAGTTTGTTAATTAAGTAAGCATAACAGTATTACAAAATTGATACTTGAATCTAGTCTTATCTTATGGGACAAGGCTTCTATGGAAAAACGAGAAGCCATTGAAGCATTTGATGACTTACTTCAAGATATCAAGGACTCCAATATACCTTTTGGAGGAAAGATTGTTGCATTCAACGGTGATTTTAGTCAAACCTTGCTAGTTATAGACCAAGCCATAAAACAACAACTAATTGATTCAAGTCTTTCAAATTCCCATCTTTAGCAACACATATGTAAATTTTCTTTGACAATAAATATGAGAGCTATGTAAAATCCAACTTTTTGTGAATTTTTATTACAAGTAAGAGAAGGCACAGAACCAGTAGACGAGGAAGATCAAATTTTCTTACCAAAACAATTGGTTATTCCTTACCATAACAAGGATGAATCTCTTAACAGGTTAAATATTTGATAGTTTATTTTTACTATCAATTTTATTTTTGTTTTACAAAAATTAAAGATATATGTTTATGATGCACCATTGCCTTCACCAGGTTACTTCAAAACGTCTTCCCTGACTTAAGCTTGTATTCATTTAATTTATATCAGATGATAAATAGATGTGTTCTATGTCTAATAAACGGCTGTGTTGACAAAACTAATGACAAGATGATCAACAAATTGTTAGGAAATCTACATTTGTACATAAGTTTTTGACAAAACGGTGGACCGAAGGCATCAACCAGATTATGAAGATTTTCTCAAATTTTTAAATCTTAAAGGTTTACCTCCACACAAACTGTTGCTCAAAAAAGGCTCTCCAATTATGCTCCTAAGAAATTTGATTCTAAGTAAGGGATTATGCAATGGTAAAAGGTTGATATGTAGACAATTAAAAGACCATACAATTTCTACAGAAATTGTCTTTGGACCTCACAAAGGAAAATTAGTTTTTATACCTAAGATTCCCTTGCAATCTTCAGAAAATGAAAAAAATGGAATACCATTTATTAGAACACAATTCCCTATTCGTTTATGTTTTACAATGAACATAAATAAATCCCAGATCAAATACTTGATTATATACGAAGTTATCTCTATTAGCCTGTATTCTCATATGGACAACTATACGTAGCTTTGTCAAGAGCTCGAACTCCTGAATCAATTAAAGTTCTGATTATTCCAGGAACTTTTGAATCTTCAAAACTTGATCAAAAAAACAAGAAATATTGTGCTCCATGAAATTTTCCAATTAGTCAAATTATAAAGTATACAAGTATCAAAAGGTATATGAATTGTTTTGTTCAAATTTATTTTATTTCATTTCATATACAATTTTTTTACTTATTATTTTATTAAATAGTTTTTCTGGATGGAAAAGTGTTTATTGATCAAGGATATTTTACTTGGTGCTTAATGGTGGTCATGTGAAATTACTATCCAAGAAAAACAACATATTATTACATCACCAGACATGCCATTGAAGAGACAAAAGTTTATCTTTTTTTATTCTAAGACAAAAGATTTATCTTTTTTTATTCTAAGTTATAACAACTATTCTTTCTTCATTAAAAAATCCCTTTTTCATTAACTTTAGAATTAACTGTTCATTTATTATTAATAAGGATCACAAGTTGAAGCTATTATCTTTAACAATGATATCCAACGAATGAGCCAATGGTAAGAGGACAATACTGATTAAGGTTGTGGTCGCGTGCCAACTTGAGGTATGCGGGGCCCAGTTCGCCCCGGTATGTAAAACACGGACCCAACAAATGTCACACAAAAGAAACACTATATATATATATTAGAAGGGAAAGATAAACAGATTACATCACAATATGGGGAAAACAAATTCCCGAAAGATCCGCTGCAAGGATCATATGGCACCTTATGGGTGAAGAATAAAAAAATGTGACCCCAACGTCAAAATGACCGGCATAATGAGCAACCCAGTCAGCACCTCTGTTGCCCTCTCGATATATATGAAGATGAACAACAGTCCAGTTCCTAGTAAATAGCTCGTTGATGCCTTGGACAATAGGATTAGGGTGGCGAGCTCAATGATCCGGGGAAGAAAGGATGTCAATCACCACGGTAGAATCCACCTCAAGCTCGATCCGGGGGTACGCCAAGCGCCACTCTAAAGTCAGTCCAGTGTAGACGCCCCAGAGCTCTGCTGTGAGAGGAGTGCACCAACCAATGTGCTGGGAGAATCCTCCCCGCCAGTTGCCGTCACTGTCGCGGAGTAGACCACCTGCAGTTGCTGTAGCCGAAGACCGTGTTCTCGCGCCACCAGTGTTTAATTTAATCCAGCCTAGGGCAGGTGGGGCCCAGCCAATAAGTAGTTCCTGCTGAATGTGCAAACTGGTAGCCATCGCCTTGCTATGCCATAGGGCTGATTGGAGAACCAGACCTGCATAAGACAAAATATGAGAAATAGGTGAGTATGGCCAAGAGAACTGAGCATCGAAGAGGGACAAATTCCTCCAATGGCATAGAAACCAGCATGTGATGGCTTAGAACCCTGCGATGAAGGTGGAGGTTGTGATGGATCCACTCTTTCATAGGCAACCTATAAAATTTTGGGGGAAGCGACTAAGGAGGGAAGCTATTCCACACATGCCGAGCACGAGCGTAGTCATGGATGGCATGTAAGGAGGACTCATCTACAGAGCAATGAGAGCAAGTGCCGTCTGAAGTAAAGTGTCGCCGCACTCGTTCCTGGTTAGTCAGTAACCGCTCCTTCGCAAGAAGTCAGAGAAAGGCCCGAATGCGTTGGGGTCCTGGCCAATGCCAAATGCCTTTCCAGGCCTCGTGGGTCGGCTCATCTGCAGTATCCATGATCATATTATTGGATTTCACGATGTCACTGAGAATATGCAAATGCACTTGAAAATAATAGTCAAAAGAAGAACCAAGTCAACATTATTGTCCAAAAAAGAGAAAATGTTCACTCTTTTCCTCAGTGGTGTAGACCCAATGAGTCAGAAAAAGATCATGGCAGAATGGCCCTACTCCTTCCTTTTTGCCCATTTCTTGAATTTCATCTTACAAAGGCTCACTTTCGACAAATGCATGGCAGCAAGCAAACAAAGCGCCATTATCATCTTTACAGGCTTAGAGGAAAAAACTGATTTGTCCACGCCAGAAATGGGTCTTGCGGATAATTGGAATAGGGCCAATGATTAATAACGCGGTTGGCAAAAGCCTCCAACCTTACAGAGAATGCATAAGCTGGAGTTAGAGAGGACTAAGAAAAGTAGTAGAGTTTCACATCCCAACCCACCCAAACAAAGTAACACAAGTCAAAGTGTAGAGCGTAAATGAGTATTCTACAATAAATTATGGAGGTCAATTTTTATATATACTATTTTGAACCTCCAAATGTTGGATTACGAAGAAATAAGTGTTTTCTCAAAATAAATTATAAAGAGACAAAGAAGTGGTATCAGATCTCCAGGTCACGGCCTGGCAACTGCTTCACGTCATTAGTTCGATTCCTAGAAAAACGGGAGTCACTCATCGGTCTAAGTTACGCCCTTATCCGCAGAAGCTGATGGAAATAAGTAAGGTTCGAAGTATTTCTCCCATAAGCTATAGCTTTTGGGACTAGTAAAAATTGCATAAGAATATTTCTAAAACCATATCTTAAACAAGCATTAAGAAAATTTATAAGACTAATTTTATCTAAATAAGTAAAACTAGCATATAAAAAGATAATAATCACTGATCCCAAAAGCTATATCTTGTGGGTGAAGTACTTGGAACCTTACTTATTTCTTAAGATGCATCACCTTGTTTGCAACACACTCACGAACAAAACAATATATAATATTTATTTGCATGTTGCATTTATGAAATAGGAAGTTCTTTACTAAGGCAGTCACAAATTTGTTATTAACATTTATAGTAGATTCCTTTTGCTTAAAATAAAGTTCATATATTAATTTCATTAGCCAAATTGTTAGAATCGCACAAGAACAACGACTGTATATTCTGCTTCACAAGTTGATAGTTCCAAGTAAAAGGCATATTGCCTAAGAATAATATGGATCCTCATTCGGTCACTAATATATCTTAAATTCAATCACTATCACTGAAACCATTAAATTTGAAATCATTAAAGGTAGAATAATACAACCTAAAATCAATAGTACCTTTGATGTATCATAGACTCCTTACAACTTTCAAAAAGGTTGATATTGCATCCCTCATATAGTGTCGTATTGCTCTCTTGAATTCGTCAAATTTTCTTTGGAATAATTTTTTTGGGAGATGAAAATATCGGCCTCCATTTGCTTCACTTATATATCAAGATAATAGGACATAAGTTCAAAATAAGTCATCTCAAATTCATGTCTTATTTGCTCTCTTGAATTATTGAAAACGTGTTCAGATTATTGCTTGTAAAAATTATATATCCATGTATCAGTTGAATTACCTTTATAT
This sequence comes from Erythroxylum tenue, assembly GCA_027568955.1. Lineage (NCBI taxonomy): Eukaryota > Viridiplantae > Streptophyta > Magnoliopsida > Malpighiales > Erythroxylaceae > Erythroxylum > Erythroxylum tenue. The sequence goes on from JAOSBM010016754.1 coordinate 13,141, forward strand.
GGACAACATGTTTATAAGGGCATTTGATAAAGTGATTTTCTAGAAAATATTTTTTCAATTATACAATTTCAAGCTTTTGGTACTTGCTTCAGCATGTAACGAGCGTTCTTTAATTTCAATACTTTGTTTTCATGTTCTTTCAGTACATGGTCTCTATGCTAAAGAAATAAATAGTCGTATAGTGTCTACACGAGCTACTGGAGCAAAAACTTCTCATAATCAATCCCTTAATAATGCTTATACTTGCATGGGAAAATCTTTTTCAACTTATTAATAATGCTTGTACCCTTTTGCAATAAGTCTTGCTTTGTAACTTTCCAACTCCTCTTTTTGAACTTTTCTTTGTTTTATATACCCATTTAATTAACACTGCTAGGAACATGTCCATTAGGAAGAGTTGTTAATTCTCAAGTGTTATTCTTCTCAATTGCTCTTAATTCTTTATTCATAACTTCTCTCAATTTTTTTATTCTCAAAACCTTCATTACATTTAATTAGCTCAGCACCTAGCACCTGCAAAGAGACAAAATATTGTAAGTTTATTAATTCTCTCAATTTCTCGATAAAGATCGTCAAGCCACCAAGTAATTGAGGCCTTTTCATTGAACTTCTTACAAAATCTCTGACTTCACTACGTGATGCTAATAGTGGGAGAGTGGTGAATTCTTTTTTTATATAAAAAGTTAAATTAGTATTATACAAAAAATTATATACACGGTCATTGAGGCATACCCTGACCAAAAGACGTAAATCAAAACATCAAAAAATTTCAATGACTACAATAAACTCATAAAGTGATCAAAGTTTGAGGATACATTTGATACAAAATCTGATAATTCATAGTCTTTATCTTAAAACTACATCAAAGCATGTAAAAGAAGTAGATTCTAAAGTAACTGTGTTTGTGTCTTCCACAAAGTGTAAATGGTGCAACAAAACGCTAGTCTCGTAGCTTTACATCTCAACCTTGCTCCAGTGTAATCTTTTTTGATCCATTTAGTAGCACTAGTCAAAGTAGACATCCCCCTTGCTAATCCAAGCCATCTTCGAACTATATCCCAGACTGTACCAGAAAATGAGCATCTAAAAAACAAATGGGCCACCGTCTCCAGCTCAACTCCACATAAATTACATGTTCTATCAATGTCTAGAAACATCAAATTATCTTTAGTTGGCAATCTATTACGTAAACCAAGCCAAGTAATAAAAGAGAACTTTGGAGAAATGTAGTTCTTCCAAATGAAAGGCATCCACGGTCTTTTTATCTGCTTTATATGTAATAAATCATACACCTTCCTTGAAGAAAGTCTTTCATTTATGCACATTTTTTGAAGTTCCCTCACGATAATTTCCCTTCCACCAAGTTTCTCCATCAATGACTCTCTAATAAAGGCAAACATCTTCATCAAAGGTGAATCTCTAGTGGAAGGTTTCCAATCCCAAACTGATTTCCCCCTTAAAAATACCTTATGTATCCATCGAACCCAAAGAGTGTCAGCTTTGGAATGAAATTTCCAAAGTATTTTTGATAATAGCGCAGTATTCCAAACTCTACAATTTTTTAAACCCAAGCCACCTTCTTCCCTTGGTAAACAAATATCATCCCAAGCTACCTTATAATGTTTCCCTCCCTATAAGAACAGCCTGCACATCGCGGTGATTCTGTTCAAGATGGTGATAGGTATTGGAAATGCTTGGAGCCAGAATGATTGTACTCCTTGTATTACCACCCTAATCAACTCAAGGCGTCCAGCATAAGAAAGCGTTTTAGCATTCCAATTATTAATATAGCCCTCAATAGTCTCGAGTAGAGTGGAAAATTGGGCCACTGAAACTTTCAATGGAGCCAATGGGATGCCCAAATAACGAACGAGAAATGCTAATAATGGAAACTCAACCAGATCCATGATATCCTCCCGGTCTCTACCATATACTCCTGCAAGATACATATTAGATTTGGAAGGGATAACCTTCGATCCTAACACCCCTTCCAAATCTCTAAGAGCATCTATAAGAATTTTAATAGACATAAAATCCCCTCTCCAGAATAGCATGAGATCATCAGCAAAGGCATATTGTGGGAAGGGACTTTGTTGCAACAATCAAGGAGTTCTTTGAAAATGGTAAACTTCTTAAACAAACAAATCATACCATCATTGCCTTACCGCCCAAAACAAAAAATAAGCAAAAGTTGAAGGGTTTTAGGCCTATTGCTTGCATTAATGTCACATACAAGATGATTACGAAAATATTGGCTGAAAGAATTTCTCCTTTACTTGGATCTTTGGTTGATCCGGCCCAAGCTGCTTTTGTCTCGGGAAGAACTATGGTAGATAATGTCTTTTTAGCACAGGAGTTGGTTAGAGGCTATACTAGAAAGATAATTTCTCCAAGATGCATGATCAAGCTGGACACTACTAAAGCGTATGATACTGTTTCCTGGACCTTTCTTGAGGATATGTTGATTGGATTGGGATTTCCATTACAATTTATGGGATGGATTATGGAGTGTGTCACTACAACCTCTTTCTCCATATCCATTAATGGGGTCTTGCATGGTATATTCAAAGGAAAACGAGGTTTGAGACAAGGTGATCCAGTGTCCCCTACTTTGTTCATTCTGTGTTTGGAGTTCCTTACTAGGTTGCTTAAGATGAGAGTGGCGAATTCTTGTGCTGCTTTAGTGTTGTCTTCTTTCTTCAATTAAGGAAGAAAGTCATAAATTTCTCCTTAAACTTGTCAACCCACATGACTTCCTTATTAAAGTTCACATCTCTACTATTAATTACTTTCTATTAGCTGAATTGTGAAAATTATGCCATTTGATTCTAAAATTATGAGCATCAAATACATATTTTTAAATATATCTAGTTTTCTTTTGATGTGTTGAACTAATAATTGATCATATTCAGTATTAAATCTAATCCACATGATTGAAAAAATTAATTGATTAAATTATCAAAAAGTGTAAAAAAAAGAAAATTATAATATTATTTTAGATAATAGACATTAGAAAAATTGCTTGATTATCGTGAAATTTATAACTCTACTTATATGATTTTTTAAATTTGTAAACTCAGATGAAAAGCATTCTTTAGGTTATATATATAAATTCGGACTAAGGATTTTTCATAATACTTTTCAATTCTTTGCAGAATTTTAAAATACGTACCACCAGAATTTGGAAATTGTCGTTTCATTCTTTAAGATGGATGGGTGCATCGTCTCTCACCCTTTTCTCCACCTAATCATGTTAGGTTTTCATATCACTTCAAGCACCGATCAATGCAAATTCCTGTCCAAAACTCACTCTCCTTATTTTCGAGGTTTCACCAAATATTGTATATTTCAACGTCACTTTTAGTTCTTCCAATACACCATATATCCCATGCATATTATCCATGCAATTACATCTTTTAAATTCTTGTTATTAAACTCATTCGATCCTTTCAATTCAATTCATAGATATGAATAAGGATTCGTTGAATTTCAAATAACCATTTTCACTAATAAGATACAACAGGGTTTACTTCATATTTTTATATTGTTAGGTTAATTGATTAAGAAGATATTTCAATTAATTCAATCTAAAAACAAGGATTATGTTGTTTGAGGAAGAGCATAATTATAATTTAAGAATTATTATTGACTCAAGAAAATTAGATTTGTTTATTAAATCCAATAAAGTCAAAATATAATGACATATTAAAGTATATCTTACTTAGATCCAACTTTATCATAAATTAACTTCCACTTGATCATTTCTTTGGTAGTTCAGAATTAAAAGAATGAATACAATAGAGTTTTAACTTAGAAGAGATGAAGATAAATTAAAATTCAAAAGAATTTATGTATGTTATGATGTAATAAAGAAGGGGTGGAAAAAGTTACGACCAATTATTAGTTATATGAGAAGGTGATTTAGAATAGAGTGAGAAAAAAGATGCACCAATCTTAGAGAACCAATTTGGTTTTATGCCAAGAAAGCCTACGACATAAGTTATACGTCTCTTTAGAAGATTAATGAAATATTTTAGGAAAAGACAACGTAACACACACATGATTTTTATTGACTTAAAGAAGGCTTATTGCAGAATACGTAGAGAAATCATGCGGAGGTGTTTATAAGTTAAGTGAGTTCCTATGACCTATATACTGAATGAAGATGTAAATACTAGAGTAAGGATGATAAAAGGAGATACGAAGCATCTTTTAATAATTATTGGACTACACCAAGACTCCTCATTGAGCCCCTTTTTGTTTTCAGTAGTGATGGATGAGTTCACTCCGAGGGAATGTCTCTTAGTGTATGTTGTTTGTAGATGACGTTGTTTTGGTGAATGAGACAAAAGAGGATGTCAATGTCAAGCTAAAAATTTGGAAGGATATACTAGATTCGACGGGATTTAAAGTGAGCAAAATTAAGATTGAGTATTTAGAGTATAACTTCCAGCCCATAGGGTGGCTTTCGATCTAGAGGCAAAAATTGGTTCAAAATTTATAACACAGAAATAGTGTTTTAATTATCTAGGATCTATTATCCAAAGCAATGGAGAGATCAATGAAGACATAGTTTATCGTATTAGATCAATATGACTTAAATAGAACAGTGCATCAGGATTTTTATATGAGAAGAAGATACCACTCAAGCTCAAAGGTCAATTATATCATTTAGCAATTAGGCTAATTATGCTCTATAGGATAGAGTGTTGGCCTATTAAATAGGTGCATAGTCATAAGTTAATGGTGGCAGAGATGATGATACTCTATTAGATGTGCAACCTTACTAGAAGAGATAAATTCAGGAATGTAATGGTAAGAGACAAATTAAAGGTGACTAATTTTGATGAAAATTTAAGAGAGACAAGACTTAGGTGGTTCAGATAAGTTATGATGAAACATCCTGACGCTTTAGTAAAAGATGCGAGAAGATTGTACTTAGGGACTGTAAAAAGAAAAGAAGAAGGCCTAAGAAGAATAAGAAAGAGGTGATCAAGAATGATATAACTTTGTTAGAGTTTATCGAGGATGTTTCCCTTAACAAAAAATTTTGGCTTACTAAGATATAGGTAAAAGATCTCACATAAAGATATCCTTCTCTTTCTCATAGATCTCTTAAACCATTTCTTTCGAATCTTATGTCTTGTATTTAGCCTAAACATTTAATATGTAGTACTGTCCTCTTCACTATTTAACTTAAACATTTTCTTACTTGGCCTAAACATTTTGTTATAATGGCTTTTCATTTTATTTATTTCTTTGTCTTCTTTCATATTTGTATAGTTGATTACTTATTTTATCTTTTATTTTTATTCTTTATCTTATTTTATATTTATTGTAATTATTACTATTATTTTTTATTTGTATTTTTACGTTTATTATTTTAGTATGTATCTATTATTAATCTTTATTTTATTTTATTTTATTTTATTTCATATTTCATATTTTATTTTTATCTTTTTATTTTAGTCTTGATTTTTTTCCTTTTTTCCTATTAATCTATTGGAAACTACCTTTCTATCAATTAGGGGCAAAGTTACCTAATGTTGGACCTCCCTTAATTTTGTATCTTAATGAGATTTTTATTAGAATGCTGTTGTTATTGTTGTTATTATTGTAAAGTACATAATTTTTTTTACTGATGTCATCATTAAATAAAACAAAGTACATGTTCTTACCAAAAGAATCTAGAGTAATAGGCACATATAAGTTATTATGAATTAATTGTAGTGACCTTAAAGCTCTTGATTGAGACTCTTTTGGAAAGATCTTTCAACTTTGCTTCCCAATAAGACATCCTTCATATAGATGATTAGGTTGATTAATTGGAGGCAAAATACTTACCATATTATTGTTTGCCATCATTTTGAGTTCCCCAAAACTTATGTGCCTAAATTTCAAATGTCATGACTATATATGTTCTTTATAACACAATGTCAAGTATTTAAAAATCTATATTTGTATAGGCAACAAGAATGAGTGATTCTTTACCGTAGGTGCTCTAGTAATTAGATGATACACATCATTCTTTAAAAACAAGCTACAATCTTTTGTGCAAAAAGAATTACATTTCTCTAATAGCTAATCCATATTCAAATTATTACTCTTCATAATGGAGCATAGTAGATATTTGAAACAAATAGGTGACTTTCACTCTTTAGTCGTTAATAGCATCAAGATTTTACCTTTCTCCCTTGCAAGAATTTTGGAGTAATTTTTTAAAGTAATATTGCCACCAACTTTCTCATTAAGTTGTATAAAAAGATTTTCCATCTTTGAAATAGTGGACTCGACCTCATTATTATTATTTATTTTTCTCTTTAGGTTGGCCTTCTGGCCAGTGATTGATATCACTTTTGCATTCCCAAGAATAATGACCAAATTCATTATAAATGTAGTATTCCACCTGAAACTTTTCATATCTTTTTCATATGACCTTACTCCTCTTTTACCACATCCTTTTTTTAGAATAAATTAATAATTTCTATCTCTGGGCACCTTTTCCTCCTCTTTCATAACCTTGATAAATCCACAACCTTGACCTTTGTAGCTTGTATTTTTCTTTTCTTTCTTATCTTTCCAAGTGAACTTTGATTGCAAACATGCTCCATGGGCTCTTTCTTCCTCCTAGTAAGTTTATCATCATGAGTTTCCAAACATGCATTTAGTTCTTCAATTTTCATATCTTTTAATTCCTTTGATTATTTAGTGGCAGTCACCATATCATCAAATTTTCACTAGCTAATCGAAAGAATTATTAACCACCTTAAATCAGTCTTCTTTATCAAACTTCTCATCTGGTTCATAATGACCGCGACTCTTGTAACATAATAAAACACATTTTCAGATTCTTCCATTTAAATAACTTCAAATTGACCTTGTAGATTTTGGAGGCGAAATTTCTTTGTCATTCCATTTCTTTTACAAGCTACTTAAAGCATGTACCATAATTGCTTCCTTATAGTAACACTAGACACCTTCTCAAAGGTGACCTTATCTAATCTTAAGTGAATAAAAGACTCAACCTTTTGATTCTTCTTTTTGGTTCTTTTTAGAAGATCTTTTTTTTGTGGCTTTTGTTATAGTTGCATTTTTAGGAACCTCATAACCATTTTCTACAATGTCTTATGCATAATATGTACCGAGTAGTGCCTTTATTTGAATGCACCAACTATCAAACTTAATTGCTTGTAATCTATGGGATTTGGAAAAGAATTATATTACCATTCACCATTATTTTTTTAAATATTAATACTAATTTAATAGATAAAGAAGAAGAAAAGAGAATAAGTATTTTCTCAAAAGGAACTATAAAGAGATAGATGATTTTAACAAAACAAAATACATACTTATAATGTCACTCCAACTATACGAACACACACTCACACACATACATACTAATACATTAGCATATAATTAAACACACTAAACTCTTGAATTCTAGAAGACATAACTCATATTATTTGATATATTTAATTTAATTTAAAAACGCTTAAACATACTTTACTTAACCATTAATAGTCTTAAACTAATTCAACTACACTTAGTCATCACTATAACTAAAACGCTTTGATTAAGCAATTTAAAAATACCCTGTGTCTATTAACCATTCATGTCCTTAGCTCAAAAGCACTATATATATTTATCCTATTTGAAAGTGGTAAAAATTGTGTATATGTGTAAGTGAAATAACAAAATAGCACTAAATAAAAATAAATTGGAATAGCTTATCTAAATTCAAGGCATCGTGAAACCACTTCCTTAAGTCAAAAATTCCCCCTCTACGGTGCAACAAGACAATGGGATCTGACCCCAAGGTTAACATCTTCTCCACCAGTTTCGGTGCACTCCAAAGGGCAGAGTCAAATCTGTCTCCAATAATTATTAAAAAAATTTAAAGTAGAATATAACAGATAAGAATGTGCGTAAAATGGTCTATCTGTGGAGCGTTGTATGGAGATAATGAAAAGATGCAGACAGTAGGGAGTTGAGAGAAAAGAGAGTAGATGCATGCGTCATATATATAGGAGAAGAGATTTATACGTTGACAATGGCAATAAAGACACATTAAAGTACAAGGGGACATTAATAACATTATGAACATTGGCCATAATTACGGTAATAAGGTGATGAACGTTGCATAATAACGTTATTGTTGGGTCTCGTTTTCGAAACCCAACCTCTTAACAGACTACCATTATACTTGAGCGTGGTTCCCTGAAATCTCTTTTTTTTCCATAACATATATTACAAATATATATAACAGTACCCCGCATTTAGGATTTATCATCTCAAATCGATAACTTTCTCGAGTACTTAAATTTCAATTCAACCTTATCCA
>JAOSBM010017872.1:0-21388 GCA_027568955.1 Erythroxylum tenue
TTAAATTGTTGGCAATTGGTGTTAATGAAGGTTGATTAAGGTTAATAGAGGCTAAGTGCGAGGCTCATGTCCCAATCCGTCGGACTCCGATAACGGGGTCCGACAATAGATCTGTCTCAACCACTATAGCTGCACAAATTTTCAGACTCTAACCATATCCACATAATAGGTTGAGAGAATTCTGTAATACTTACAAAGAGAGTTAAGCAAGAAGTGTTAATTCTATAGAACTTAAGTTTATTTATAATAGGTTTTGGACCTTTTAGAAATTTAATTAAAATTAAATTCTAATTTCGATTAAACTTTAATTAGAATTACAAACAATTCTAATTAAATACCAATTATACTCAAATTAGATTCAATATCTCATATTGATCCTTATTTATTAAATATTTTATATTTAATGATAAAGTTTCTTAAACTTTATTATCAAGTCCAACTTGTTTAAAATAACTTTGCTCTCTTCAACCCGTTCTTTATGTGAGACCCAATAGGTTTTCAAATATATTTGGCAATGATTATAAATTCTAATTCTAATTCATAATTAGAATTATATAAATTAAAACTCCTTTTAATTTATCTTTAATTTTCCAATCAAAAAAATTATAATTATAAATCAATATTGACGTGTAGTAATGCGTTATGACCACCTAAATATTTAGGAATGTCAAAGTAATTTTGACTAACCTTTTCATGCATAATTTTTTTTCCGTATAATTCAATTCTTTCATCATACAATGTTCTAATTAGACATAAGGCATAAATTAATGTCTACTCTATTTTAAAACCAATCATAATAGTTCTTCGCCAGTAGTCATCGATTCGATTAATGATATTCGTAAACTATTTACAAAATGTCGTTCTACCTTGGATAAGGATTTCTCGAATCAATACTAATCAAGAACAACGAAACATTCTTCCTAATTACTTTAGGTGATGAATCCTATATTGATCACATAACTACCTCCATATAGTTCATGTTACATCCAATAACTACCGATTGATCGACCTATAATTAAATAGGTGATAAGTAGCATCAAAATATAATAATCCATATACAAGATAACTTTAGTAACTTCAAGTCAAAGGATTACTTTTAAATTTATTACAGTGGGAATTCCACAGACATACAAGCAATGTTCCAAACAGATTTCTCATATCGGGTCTGTTCAGTGAACTTGTTCTCTAATAAGCACACATACATTTGTTTAAGTATCTCTATACTTTAGCCTATAAAATTGACTACTTCTTTCATAAGACAAAACAAAACGTGTGGTAGTCTTTTGGTGTTACATTAATGTCTAGTCTTAATAAAACAATGACTAGGAACAATTTAGGGATAATACATAAATGCAATATGAATCTCATAATTATAATCTCATTATAATTTCATTCATAATATATAATTATGTTATGAACTTTACCATATACATTTAAACATGTATAAGATAAGGAATGCCTTAGAAATATTTTGTCAATAATCTACAACCAAAGCGATTGGCTGTAGGGCATAAATCAACAACTGATTGTTGGGGTCCTTCTCGTGTTTCATGTTTAAGTGGAGTGAGATATTTTTTGTCTTTGATTGATGACTACTCCAGGATGACATGGGTATTCTTGTTGAAGTATAAAAGTGAGGTTTTCAAAACTTTCAAGCAATGGTAGATTTTGGTAGAGAATTAGATAAAGAAGAAGATAAAACGTCTTTGCATAGATAGTGGCTTAGAGTTTTGTTCAAATGAGTTTGATGAATTATGTAAGGACGAAGGCATTGCTATACACTGCAATGTTGGAGACACTTCACAACAAAATGGAGTAGCAAAAATGATGAAGAAAACATTATTAGAGAGAGCTCGATGCATGCTCTTTAATGTTAGATTGAAGAGAAAGTTTTTGGCTGAAGCTATTAGCACTGCTTGTTACCTGGTGAACCATTCTCTAGCAACTATCATGGACTGCAAAACCCGTTTATAGGTATGGTTTGAAAAACTTGTTGATTATTCTATTTTTAAAGTTTTTGTTTGTCCCATTTATTACCATGTTATTAAAGGTAAACTAAAACCAAGGTCAAAGAAGGGAATATTTATGGGTTATGGTGTTGTAGTAAAAGGTTACAGAATATGGTCTCCATTTGAGTGTAAAGTTATTATGAGTAGAAATCTAATTTTTTTGATGAAATTTCTATGCTTCACTTGGTTGTTGAGTCTATTGTTTCATAAAAAGCAGATGGTGTTGATAAGTAGGTGGAGTTTGAAGCAACTCCAAGTAATAGTCATTCACACGGTTCATCGCCTACTAGTTCGATGAAAGCACATTCCTATGTTGAATCAGAAATAGAGCACAAACAGGAACAAGAATGACCATATAACATTGCTACTGATCCTCCCCATAGGCAAATTAAGGCTCCTCATAAATATGAAGACATTGTAGCTTATGAATTGTAAGTGGTAGAAGAAATGGAATCTCCATAGCCCTCCACATACTGTGAAGCAATTAAATGTTCATAATTAGCTTATTGGATTGTATCTATGGGTGAGGAGATGGAATCTCTTCATAAGAATAATACTTGGGAGCTTGTTAAGTTACCTAAGCGAAAAAAAGTAACTGGTTGTAAATGCGTCTTTAAGAAAAAGGAAGGAATTTTAGGTACTAAAGGTATAAGATATAAAGCACATCTAATTGCTAAAGGGTATAATCAGAGAGATGGAGTTGATTATAATGATATTTTCTCTCCAGTTGTCAGACACACTTAAATTCGACTGCTATTTACTTTAGTGGCATATCAGGACTTGGAGTTAAAGCAACTTGATGTGAAAACAACCTTTTTGCATGGAGAGCTTGAAGAAAAAAAATTTATGAGTCAACCAGAGGAGTTTGCCATTCAAGGAAAGGAAGTTCATGTTTATCAGCTTCAGAAATATATATATATATATATATATGCTTAAACAATCTCCAAGAAAATGATACAAGAGGTTTGATAATTTTATGACAAATCATGGCTATAAAAAAAGTTCATATGATTGTTATGTGTATCACAACAAGCTTAGTAACGATTCATACATTTAATTGGCATTTTTTTTAGATGGTATGCTCATTACAGCTTAGAACATGTCAAATATTAAAAAGTTAAAGCAACTTCTTAATGTAGAATTTGACATGAAAGATCTCGGTGTAACTTAGAAAATTTTGGGAATGGAAATTTATAGGGATCGAAAACAACAGAAGCTCTTCTTGTTACAAAGGAGCTACATTCATAAAATTTTATCTAAATTTGGGATGAGTACAAAAAAGCCTTTAAATTCTCCTTCAACTGAAAATATTCGTCTTTCTATAGATTTTGTACCACATTCAAAAGTAGGGTTAGAGTATATGGCTTAAAGGCCATATGCTAGTGCAGTGGAAGGTTTGATGTATAATATGGTATGTACTGGGCCTGAAATTACATATGCGGTTAATGTTGTGAATAAATATACAGGTCAACCTAAGAAAGAGCATTGACAAGCAGTGAAGCACATATTCTGGTATCTAAGAGGAATAACTAATGTTGGCCTAATATATAGAGGTGATACAGATGATTTGGTTGTTGGTTATTCAGATTCTAATTACCTGTAGATTTGGATAGTAGAAGATCTTGGACTGGTTATGTGTTCACATTGCATGGTTCTATCATCAGTTGGAACGTTACTTTATAGCCTTTGGTTTCCTTATCTACTACAGAAGCAGAATATATGGCTTTGACAGAAGCAGTTAAAGAAGGCATCTAGTTGAAGGGTTTAGTCAATGATCTTGGGCTATATCAAGACCAAGCTATAGTCTTATGTGACAGTTTGAGTGTTATATGTTTGACTAAAGATCAAGGACATCATGATCATACCAAGCACATTAATATTAGATGTCACTTCATCTATTCAGAAAAGAGAATCAAGGTGAAAAGATTGGCATCGAACACAATCCAATAGATATGTTCACCAAACTAGTTCCTAATAGAAAATTCAAGCATTTACATGAATTTGCTTAATGCTAATAGTTTCAAATAGTCCCAAGATGGAGTTGGCAACGACAGAGTTTGAGAACTTATTTTTGAGACCTGAGGGAAGATTCAATGTAAAGTGAAAATTTGTTGAACTCGCCTACTCCGTTCCTTCCAGATCATGTATATTGTAGAGACATACACAAGTTTAAGCAAGACAGCATTGTGGTGGCCTTCCATGTATGGGATCCTGCTCTATATGGATTTAGAGTAAATACAATTAAAGAAGAGATGGTTTTTGTCTTCTTCTGCATTTTGGCACAGTTCACAATATACATTGGTCGGGTTGAACCATTTGCTTTTCGTCCCGAGTCTATTATTTATTGCAAGTCAGACGATGAATGAAGCTTTTTGTTTTTTTTTTAATTCTTGCTTGATTTTTCATATACGATTGCGATTTCAAAAGAAACTTACTGCTTTTTTATTATTATCTTTTTGTGCCTTTTGTCCACTATATTGTATCGTAAATTATTGCCAATTGAGTGGTAGAGATTGATCAATTAAAAAAGGGTTGCGTATTGTAGTTGTTGACAGAGCCCCATTGGAACCAAGTGCCATCTGTTTGCTCGTTAACCATTAGATTAGATTGCGTCAATGTCACGCTTAAGGATCACTTACTTCCGTTGACTCCTGATGTTGGAACCACATGTGACAAGAAGGTGTCGAATCAGGTTAACTGTCAATCGCGCATATGGTTGGTCGAAGCCACAAGCTCTATGTATAGTTCATCATTCAATCTCATAAAATGGTCTTTAATACAGCTTTAACTGCTGGACGCAAGTAGCTAAAGAAGGTACTCATTTTCATCTGCCACGGACAGTACACAGATCTTTTGCAAGCCTGGGAGTTGTATTAAGAGAAGAAAAAGTGAGAGAAAAGGTCGGATCCCTCTTACTATCAGTAATCAAAGAATTATTAAATCCGTTCCAGTGAGAACACATGCAGTTTAAGGGGAACGATAAGATATAGTAATCCGATAGGCCTAAATAATGAACCAAGAAAGTTCAAGTATGGAGTTCTACACAGTACATATCTGAACAAAATTGCCCGCATATGCAGAATTATGTTGCAACTAAGCAGCCCTGACAATAAAAACATGCCACCAAAAGGCCAAGTACAACTCTAGCAAGAACTTAGGAAGATGTGTGGCCGAGAAATTCCTTGACCTTGAAACAGGTACTCGACGATCACGTTAAAAACCTATGGCAAGTCCCGAAATATCAGTGTTATAAATGTTAAGTAAGGCAGGCAGGCTACCATAAATTTGGAAAAGAAACTATAAACAGGTGAATGTATCTCATAGATAAAATAGAAATTGAAAATGTCATGTAATTAGTCTATTAACAAGAATATTATGTCCTAAACAAGCAAAGAACTAGTCTCTTGAGTGTTTCTTTGACAGCCAGAAGCAACTGGTCTAATTTCTTTTCTCAATCAATGAATAAGCAAATGCTTATTATCCTCAAGATTAAATAGCCTCCAGACCACACTCCCACATGTATTTTTTGCACAGAGAACATATTCCAAATAAAAAACAGTAGTCCTTGGAGGCCAATCAAACACAAATGGTTCAAGTTTACATTATGAAATTGCACCCATGACTCAAAACTGAAGTTCATCCGAGAGCTTGTGATTTTGTCTTCAAATTAAGTATCTATTAGACCCTTAAACTTTAGAGCACTTCTCAGCGACCTTTATGATGGGCCTTAGGAGGAAGGTTAGCTGGATTCATACATGAGGGAGGCATACGAAAACACTAAGACAAACATAGGCGAGTGGGATCGGATTTGGTGCAAATTTTGGTAGAGTCTCGAACCTTGTAGAGATTGACTCGACCTAAGCTAAAGGCTTGATGAACTAAGGACTTAGCCCATGCTCGGATGAATGGACCATGACTAGCGGACATGTTATGGAAAGCATTGGATTAGGTCAGTCTGCTATGTGGGCTTCAACGAGATCACACTGCATCATCAGTGGATAGAGATTGTAGGAAGATCTTGGATGATGTGGCGACAACTGGTAGTTAGAGTTGCAGTGGAACTCAACATCTGAAGATAGTAGAGATCTTCGAGAATAAGGATGCTAGTTTCCTAGTTGAATGTAATATCTATCTTTCTGTTAACTTGTAGATTTTATCTTATTAGTTAGAGTCCTATTTAGATGGGGGTGTCATCTAATTGGTCCACGTGATGTAATCTGATAGAGATAGACGTGATCTTAGCACGATCTTAGGTAATTCATTTTTAGTGAAATTCTGAATGTAACTTGGCAACCAAGTTAGAGTGCCTATATATATAGCTCATTTGAGCTTTGCTCTTCTCATTCAATCAGAGAGAGCATTCCTTGTATTCTTTTGAGGGAAAGTATATAAAGGTTAGTTTTACCGTATCTCTGTGTTTCCTTGTAGCCTTTGTTTCTTATTGCCGTCGTAGCATTGTTTCTTCGCGTGTGCGAGGTAAACACATCGAGAGTCGTTGAATGCTGAAGTCTTGCTTAAGCGGTCCTAAGTGAGACTGCCATGCAAAGAGTATTGGCGATCAACTTCGGTAAAAGTTCTAGTCCCAAGGACCTTTATATCAACTGGTATCAGAGTCAAATTTTGAAATGGCAGTAGACAACTTGACAGAATGAGTGTCCAGGGTGGAGGCACTCATTGGATCAACTCCTTAAGGGTAGGAAGAGATCACATCTCACAATACTCGTTTTGAGATGTTGGAGGCACGGATCCAACAGTTGCAACAGCAGATGGCGGAGGTGTTGAAGGCATAAGAGGAGTCCCAGTTTGAGATCACTGTGCTAAAACGTGCCATTGCAACGATAGATGTCGAGCGAGGTGAAAACTACACACCATAACTTTCCTCTGTGAAGGTACGTGAACCCAGGGTGTCCAAAGGCGTGCGGGACGCTAAGGTGTTAGAGAATTTCTTATGGGATATGGAGTAGTACTTTGCGGCTGCTAGGGTATTCAATGTTGAGAAGGTCAATGTGATGACATGTACTTGGATGGGGATGCCAAGATCTGGTGGAGGACGAGGGCCTCTGCGAAGATTAGTGTGGGTAGAACTCCCATGAAAACATGGGTGCAGATGAAGAAGGAGCTCAAGGATCAGTTCCTTCCCATGAATACTTCTTGGCTCGCGAGGGATGCCTTGAAGAAGCTCAAGCAGGATGGATCGGTAAGAGATTATGTAAAATCATTTAGTTCATTAATGCTGGATATTGAGAATATGACAGACAAGGACAAGCTCTTCAATTTCCTATCCGGGTTACAACCGTGGGCTCAAATAGAGCTACGGAGGCAAAACATGAAGGACGTGGTTGGTGCAATCGCAGCCGTTGATGCCTTGGTGGATTTTCGAATGGTGAAAGAATCTAAGGCAAGCTCCTCAAATTCTTCTAAGGGTAAAGGTCACACCCAACAGGAGAAGATCGAGGGGAAGAAGAAGAAAGACTCCAAGAAGGGAGATTTCAAGGGCAAGGGCAAGCAAAATGGTGGATCTAAGAAAAGGGAGACGTCCTCGAAGAAGGGCAAGGTTGCTTGTTACTTGTGTGGCTATCCACACTTTGTCAGAGAGTGCCCGAGGATGGAAAGTTGAACGCCCTAATTGCCAAAGAAGATGGCAAATCTTCGAAAGATGCGACACTAAATCTAGTCACCTTGCTTAATGTGGTTAGTAGTGAGTCGGTTCCTTTTGATAGATTAATGTATGTGGGTGTACAAGTTGGGGAAAAGGACGTGACTGCAATGGTAGATACGGGTGAGACCCACAGTTTCCTAGCGAAAAAGATGGTTCGGAAGTTGGGCATAAGGGTATCCAAGGCCCCGATGAAAATTAAAACCCCTACGAGGAAGGCACAAGCAGTTGCGGGAATTGCTTACAACGTTCCAGTCAGCATTGAAAGTTGGCATGTCAAGATGAACTTCATTATCATACCACTGGAGGATTTCGAGATGATATTGGGGGTCGATTTTCTCAAAACAACAAAGGTGGTGCTGTATCTGACTTTGGGAGGTATGATGATAATGAACGACCAAAATTCCTTCTACGTGAATTGTTGTAGGTCAGTGGCTGAACGACGGATGCTACAACTTCAGTAGGACATGTTTCGGCTATAAGCATCGAGAAAGGATTGAAGAAAGGCATAGAGACCTATCTCGTTGCCATGTGGGAGATCAGCAAAGACCACGTGGTGGAAGTCCCTGATGCGGTTGCAAGTTTGTTGAGGGAGTTTCGGGAGGTGATGCCGAAAGAGTTACCGAAAACTCTTCCCCCTAGTCGTGAGATAGATCATATGATCGAGTTAGTTCCTAGAGCGATCCCACCTGCACGTACCCCATATAGGATGTCCTCGATGGAATTGGCGAAACTTCATAAACAACTTGGTGAGTTGTTGGAAGTAGGGTTCATCCAACTATCTACAGCCCCATACGGCGCCCCAGAATTGTTTCAAAAGAAGCAAGACGATACACTTCGGATGTGTATGGACTATTAAGCGTTGAACAAGGTAACGATAAAAAAAAAGTATCCGATACCTTTGGTTCAAGATTTGAGGGACAGGTTATCAAGGGCTGAGATGTTCACTAAGTTGGATCTTTGGAGTAGGTATTGGCAAGTGCGAATAGCTGAGGGTGAGCAAAAGACAACGTACATAACTCGGTATAATCCTATGAATTTTTAGTTATTCTGTTTGGATTAACTAACACCCCTGATACATTTTGCAACCTTATGAATGATATGATGTACGACTTTCTGGATGAGTTTGTGGTGGTCTACTTAAACGAAATCGTGGTGTATGACACTAACATGATGGAACATATGGAACACTTGAGGCGGGTGTTCGAAAGATTGAGGCAACACAAGCTCTACATGAAGATGGAGAAGTGTGAGTTTGCCCAGTTGAGATCATATTCTTAGGTCACGTGGTGAGCATGGGTCAGGTCAGAATGAATCCGAGAAAGGTAAAAGCGATAGTTGAGTAGAAGGCTCCTACGACGGTACAAGAATTGTGGAGTTTTCTCGGCCTGGAGAACTACTATAGGTAGTTTATTGTGGGATGCTCCAAGAAAGCGAAACCATTGTCGGACTTGTTGTAGAAGAAGCAAGAGTTTTGTTGGTCGAGTGCATATGAGGAGGCATTTAAGAAACTTAAAGTTGTTATCTCAGCCAAACCCGTACTGAAGATATCTGTGTTCGATCTTCCATTTGAGGTACATACGGATGCTTCAGAAAAAGCCATTAGTGGAGTCCTTGTACAGGAGGGTCATCTAGTAACATTTGAGAGTAGAAAGCTCAATGGTACAGAGCAGCGTTACTCGACGCATGAGAAGGAGATGTTTGCAGTGGTGCATTGCCTTGAGACATGGCGAGTTTATTGGCTGTGAACTAGGTTCGTTGTCCGAAAGGATAATGTTGCTAGCACATTTTTCAGGGCCCAAAAAAAGTTGTCTGCAAAACAAGCACAGTGGCAGGAGTTTCTTGCTGAATATGACTTTGTGTGGGAGCATAAATAGGGGAGGCACAACAACGTGACAGATGCCTTAAATAGGAAGGAGGTATTTGCGGCCCTTTATTTGGACATGAGGGTGGAGTCTAACCTGTTGGAGCAAATCAAGGTGGCAGCTCCATTAGACACTATGTACTGTAAGTTAATTTCTCAAGTCAAGGAAGGTGTTGCACGCAGGTTTTGGCTCGACGATGATGGGCTTTTGATGACTAAGAGTAGTCAAGTTTATATGCCAAGCTTTGGTGGATTACGAAAACAGTTGTTGAAGGAGACGCACGACTCGCAGTGGGTTGTTCACCCAGGAGTTCAACGGATGCTAGCGCTCCTATCTCGTTCCTACTTTTGGCCAAAGATGGAGAATGACGTGGAATGTTACGTCAAGACGTGCCTCATGTGTCAGTTGGATAAGTTGAAGAGAAAGAAGGAAGCCAGTTTGCTACAACCTTTATCCATCCACGAGAGATCATGGATGTTGGTTTCAATGGATTTCATTAGTAGGTTTCCAAAGATGGACAACATGGCATCAATCATGGTGGTGGTTGACAGATTCTCCAAGTATGCGATCTTCGTGCCAACTTCTGTGACTTGTCCCTCAGATGTTACAGTCGAGTTGTTCTACAAGAACGTGGTCAAGTATTTCGGAGTTCTAGTGGATATTGTGAGCGACCGAGATGCTAGATTTATAGGCCAATTCTGGACATCTCTTTTTAATCTGATGGGCTGTGATTTGAAGTTTTCAATGGCGATCACCCACAAACAGATGGCTAAATAGAACAAATCAACAGTTTGTTGGAGGAGTACCTACGACATTATGTAAGTGTAAGTCAACGTAATTGGTTAAATTTACTTGATACTGCACAGTTTTGTTATAACTTGTATAGATCTTCGGCTATAGAGAAAAGTCCCTTTGAGATTGTGTTGGGGCAACAACCTCTTACACCACTGGAGATTGCTCAACAAAGGACAGGTGGTAAATGTCTTGCGATGCATAAGTTTGCGATAGAGAAGCAAGAATTATTGGATGAGACGAGGGACAGTCTTCGGAAAGCTTCTCGACGGATGAAGAAGCAAGCGGATCTTCGGAGGAGACCGTTAGAATTTGACGTGGGAGACAAAGTTTTGTTGAAACTAACCCCACAGATTTGGAAGAAGATCTTAAGTAATCAAGTTCATAGGGGTTCGATGCCGAAGTACGATGGACCATTTGAAGTGCTACACAAAGTGGGAACGTGACATACAGATTGAAGTTGCCCGAGCAGTTAAAGGTACACCATACTTTTCATGTCAATTTTCTCAAGCCTTATTATAAGGATGCATCAGATCCAAATAGGAGTCAGGTGAAGCGAGCTCTACCGGTTGTGAGCAAACAGTTCGAGGATCAAGTGGAGAAGATTCTACATCATCAAACAATCGGTCAATATAAGAAGAACCGACGAACCGAGTTCTTAACTCAATGGAAAGGTAAACCTATCCTGGAAGCTACGTGGAAAAAAGATACGACCTTGTAGCAGTTCGAGGACTAGGTGAATGCCTACCTTCAGACTAATTCGACTAGGGTGTCAAATCCATCTGGTGGGGGTGATTTGTTAGACCCTTAAACTTCGGAGCACTTCTCAGCGACCTTTGCGGTGGGCCTTAGGAGGAAGGTTAGCTGGAAACACGCATAAGGGAGGCATGTGAAAACACTAAGGCAAACATGGGGGAGTGGGATCGGACTTGATGCAAATTCTGGTAGAGTCTCGAATCTTGTAGAGATTGGCTCAACCCAGGCTAAGGACTTAATGGACTAAGGACTTAGCCTATGCTCGGATGAATGGACCACGACTAGCGGACTTGTTGTGGGAAGCATTGGATCAGGCTTGTGTGCTATGTGTGCTTCAGCGAGATCACACTATATCATTAACGGATAGAGATTGTGGGGAGATCTTGGATGATGTGGCAACAACTGAGAGTTAGAGTTGCAGTGAAACTCAACATCTGATGATAGTAGATATCTTCGAGGATAAGGATGCTAATTTCCTAGTTGAATGTAAACTCTATCTTTCTGTTATCTTGTAGATTCTATCTTATCAGTTAGAATCCTATTTAGATAGGGGTGCCATCTAATTGGTTCACGTGATGTAATCTGATAGGGATAGACATGATCTTAGCACGATCTTAGGCAGTTCAGTTTTAATGGGATTCTTAATGTAACTTGGCAACCAAGTTAGAGTGCCTATATATATAGCTCATTTGAGCTTTGCTTTTCTCATTCAATCAGAGAGAGCATTCCTTGTATTCTTTTGAGGGAAAGTATATAAAGGTTGGTTTTACCGTATCTCTATATTTTCCTGTTGCCTTTGTTTTTTATTGCTTTCGTAGCACTGTTTCTTCAAGTGTGCGAGGTAAACACATAGAGGGTCATTGAAAGCTGAAATCTTGCTTAAGCGGACCTAAGTGAGATTGTCGTGCAAAGGGTATTGTCGATCAACTTCGGTGAAAGTTCGAGTCCGAAGGTGACCTTTGTATCAGTAATTAATGTGAACATTGAAATCTGCAATTAACCTTTTGAAACTGTAGGGCATCCCAACTGTGTCATTATCATAACAATGAATAATAGCACATAACTATTAGTTGAACAATCATATCTAATTAATAGAATTGGAATCTGCCCATGTAAATCTTCCTAACGTAAACAGATGAATAAAAGGATTATTGGTTCGGAAACCATCACAATAAGCTTAGAGCTCTAAAGAAGCAGTCAAATAAACAATCTAGCTGATGGCTGCTAAATGACTAAGACCTCAAATGCAGATTTGTCAAACAAAGTCGCAATATGTCAAAAATTATTTTAGAGTTCAATTTTATGAAGAATTCACCACATTGGCTTTGATTGCAGAATCTCAAATTTAGCATAATCTGTTTTTCAACATCTATAGAATATCGCTCTCAATTATGCCCAAAGTTGTTCTAAAAACCCAATTCACTGAAGTAGCATATCAATGAACATAACTTGATGCAATGACAATGGGAATAACTTCTAACAGCCATGAAAGCATAACAAAGCTGTCTGAAAGCAAAACAACAATAATAAAAGCAACCAAATTTATCATCAAAAGGACAACATTTTCACCAAAAGACATTACCTACCAAAACCAAACATGCATAACATGTGAAAGATACGAAATTTAAGTTCTTACCTCAGCTTGGATTCCAGCATGTCGTCTGAGACCGATTGCATCATACAAGATAAGGTTAAACCCTAAACAAACCGGAAACAACAAGTTCGTCACTCCATTACAAAGTGCCACTGAAGTTGTCAAAGCAGTACATAGAGCGGAGTGTGAAGATGGCATTCCTCCATAAGCAAAAAGCATTCTCAAATCCCATTTTTTTCAATAAAAAAATTAAAACCATCTTTATCAATTGCGCGATAAACCATGACAATAAAGTCGATATTAATGTCGGGTTCGCGTCCAATGTCGCTACGAGCCGTCTTATCCCAAGCTTATAGCTTGACGTTATGCTTAACAAAGCCGACCCAACAAACCCATTTTGCACATTACCTCCACTGCACTGATTCACCACCTCACTGATTTCACGTTGTAGGCCTGCAACCAAGAGCCCCACTTTTTGCCTTGCTAGAAAGCTAATCCCTTCTATTGAGAATTAGTTCAAAATTGTAGAGTTGTTAAAATTCCTTTAGAATAGGTTTTAGTTTATCTTTAATCTTATCTTATAAGCTAGATTTGTTGGCTGAAATATCTATTTTAGTTTTTTTTTAATATATTTTGTGTATATAAGGCAACTAAGTTTAATAATAAGATAACTTGAGTGTTACGTATTCCTCAATCTTTACCTTATCTCATCTTATTCATCTTCTATTTTTTAAAATTCCAACATGGTATTAGAGCCTTAGATTCTTGAGGGACTGTGAGACTGAGTGAGAAAATAAAAAAAAATAAAGTTCTCATGGCTGCTAGCAATTCAACAATTATCTCACCCCTAAGTTTCAATGGTGAAAATTATTTAGTATGGGTTATTAGATGAAAGCTCATTTAAAAGGTCTTAGCTTGTGGCAGTAGGTAGAAAATGAAAGGAAATTATCACCTCTAGGAAATAATCCAACATTCAATCAGATAAGGGCTCATGAAGAAGAAGAAGCAAAAGCTCCAAAAGCTTCATCTATAATTCATTCTGCTCTCTCAGAAGTAATTTTCACAAGAATAATGACTTTTGAAACAGCTAAGGAAGCTTGGGATACGCTGAAAGAATTATATCAAGGCAATGAGAAAGAACAAGAAGGATGCAAATCTTAAATCTCAAAATAGATTTTGGGACTTTGAACATGAAAGAAAAGGAGACCATACAAGAATATTCTGATTGACTGATAAATGTGGTGAACAAAATTCGACTACTGGAAGAAGATTTACCTGATAGCAATATTGTAGAGAAAATGCTTATAAGTTTGCCTGAAAGATTTGAGTCTAAAATTTCATCTCTTGAAGATTCAAGAGATAACAGTTAAATAACTTTACCAGAATTGATTAATGCTTTGCAGGCTCAGGAGCAAAGAAGAGCTATGAGAAAAGAGGAAATTGAACACATAGTTGAAGGAGCTTATTTAGCTAAAGTTGCAAAGGGAAAAGGAAAACTTCCTCAGTGTAACCGTTACAAGAAGCCTGATCATGAAGATAAATATTGTTGGCATAAAGGAAAGCTTCAATGCTATAACTATAAAAGATTTGGTCATCTGCAAAAGAATTGCATATTTAAGAAAGAAGAATATGCAAATTTGGTTAAAGTGGCATAAGAAGAAACTTTTTTTTAGATTTGTTAGTGAGAAGTGCACCATAGAGAGATATGCTTCAATATCTATAAGTTGGTGATAACGTGCATTAACAAATTTGAAGAAGGTGAAGAGAAGTGCATTACATTAGGAAATAATGCTCCATCCTTGAAATTTTGAATTAAGAGGGAATGTTGATAATTAATTCAAAATTTTAGAGTTGTTAAAATTTATTTAAAATATGTTTTAGTTTATCTTTAATCTTATCTTATAAGCCAGATTTGTTGGCTGAAATATCTATTTTAATTTTTTGTATTTTACCTATATAAAACAATCAAGTTTAATAATAAGATAACTTGAGTGTTACGTGTTCATCAATCTTTACCTTATCTCATCTTATTCATCTTTTTTTTTTAAATTCCAACACCTTTGTCGAAAAGCTGTAAATATTGCATGTTTGTTTTTGATTAATGGGATTTGAAGGAGCTGCGAAACAGAGACAGAGCGAAGAGGCTCTCAATTTATGAAAACAAGTTAAGTTGAAGAACGAAAGCTCCACAGCCCGGAGAGGCGGAGTTATAGGGTTGATAGAGAAAGCGTTAAAAGATTGCTTAAATGTCTCAGAGTCCATGGAAGTAAATCCCAAGTTCGAGTTCAGGCACTAAAGAGAGTTAAGTGGGACAGGACTAGAAATAGAAGGTTATGGAGGAGAAAGAGGCTATATAGTTTCTTATCAATTAACGATTATGTCATTTCTCGGCTAAGGAATATCCGTGTGGTTCCGTTGTCTTATGCACTACTCCAGTATGATTCCTACGAACCGCAAGATTTAGGATGGATATGATAAATTTTCAGCATCAATATGCTTCTCTAAGGGTATGTTTGGGAGTTTAGGATGGAATGGAATAGAATGGTAATTAATGGAACGGAATGGAATGGAGTGGAATGGAATGGAATGAAATGGGTCACTTCATTGTTTGAAAGTTTAAATAAAATAAGAGAGGGACTCATTTGACCATTGTTTGGAAGTGATACTAAAAATAAATGGAATAGAATGACTTGTAATATTTTTTTCCAAAATAACCCTTGTAATAAAATATGCATAGTTGCCATGAAACTATTTTAATAACCCCAAAACATTTCAAATTGTAGGATGTCGTATCATCTTGAACTTCAACAGTAATGCTTTTGCATTGAGGAGCCATTCCCTTACTTAAATCGCTTAACTCAGGCTACTTGTAAGCCGTTGCTTCTTTGCTGCCGAATTCTTCATTCTCGCTCTCCCCAAGGATTTCGATTCTTTCTACTCACTCTTACTCTCTTTTGCTTCGTTTCTGTATGATTTTAAATCGAGTGACAAAGAGATTTTGTAATAAAGCAGGCTTGGTCAGAAATTTTTGGTCACTCAGTCTTGATTTTTATTTTTTGGGTATGTGGCCTAAACAGAGTTCTTAGGGTAATTGTTAAGTATTGTTATTTCTGGTCCTTAATTTACAATATGAGTATTTAGCTTGAGTGTTTCAATTTGGTGTGTGGTTGCTCGAAGTTGTGAATGACGTAGTAACATGTAGCCACGTAGGTATTTGCTGGACTGGGGTTGTAATTTCATTAATTTTTTAAGGATATTTTTGTCATTAAATTAGGGTTTGGAAGACAAGCCATGCCATTCCATTCCTGACCCCCCCCCCCCAATTTGGGAGGTCACAAAATATTGGATTTTGGATGGCAAAGGATGGCTTCCAAAGCCATCAATTGCCATTCCATCATGTTTCAAAATAGACTCCCAAACAATGGCCTGAGTCATTTGGGCCATTTCATTCCATTCCCTTCCATCCCTCCACCCACATCCAAACATACCCTAAGTTATTGAGGGGAGCTTGATTCATAGGTTTAGAAGACACGCATAGTCCTGAGGATGAAAAATATCGGTTAGTTACATTATACGAACAGTATTATGGTTTTTAAATTTTGAGGATTATTTCGTGTTTCAAAAATGAAAGTAAAAAATAATATAATTAATTAAAATTAAATATATTTTAAATATGATATAATTAATTAGATTATATTAAATTTTGATAAAAAATTTAACAAAATTTTATTTCCCCCTTTTTTTAGCAAAACAATATAATTTATTAAATATAATTAATTAGAATATATTAAAATTAAATATAATTAATTAGAATATATTCGATGTAAAATAAAATTTTAGTTAATTTTTTAGCAAAACAATATAATTAATTAAATATAAGTAATTAGAATATATTAAAATTAAATATAATTAATTATAATATATAAAATTTCATATACAAATTTAAATAAATTTTATTTTTTCCTTTTTGAGCAAAACAATATAATTAATTAAATATCATTACTTGGAATATATTAAAATTAAATATAATTAATTTGAATATATTAAAATTTGATGTAAAACAAAAATTTATCAAAAATTTATTTTTAGTAAACAATATAATTAATTGAATATAATTAATATATATATATATATATTATATTTATGAAGATTATATTTATGAAGATTTTCAAAAAATTAACTACTATCAATGGTAATGATAATCATTTATTTGTTATAACCAATCATCATAATTATAATAAATATATTCATTCGCATTCTTCATTATATTCATTTTCATTCCTAATACTATTACCTCGTATGAATTAACCATCTCTTGACTTCTATTATAAAAAATCAACAAAGAGATAGAATTTAAACAAAGAGATAGAATTTAATCCAAGCTACAGGAGTACTTGGAATTCCTTAACTATGAAGAATGATATGAAAACTTAATTGAATTTGTCCTGATTATTTTAATTAAATGAATATGTAAATTTTATTTATAATTATCATGTAGAATAATGGTAATAATGATCCCTATAATTAAATTAAATGTAATTATGATGAAAATACATATTTATAAAAAGAAAAATGAAGGAAATTTGATAATTAAAAAGTCGTTAATTATACACATCATCTCACTGTTGGTTGAGAATTACTTTTGTACATGAATTGCTTTAGAAGAATATAATAGGAGCGTCATTTTCGGGGGGAAAAAAGTGATTTTAGTAAAAGAAATGGGCATTGAAAGATCTAATATGACAAAAAGAAGGATTGAAAAATGGATTTTTTAAAATTTTTTTAAATTGGACAGAAAGTTTTTTTTTGAAAATTTAAAAAATTAAATTACTCAAACAATAAGTCTACACTATACAATCCTTCCAAAAGGAAATACAAATCACAATATCGGTGCAACCACCGAAACCTCTGTAGATAACAACCCAAAAACAACTACTAAAGTCTAAATATGCCATCGCCGTTTCATTTCCAAGCTAATAACCCCATGCTGTCCAGTTACAATGAGAACCTCACGTATCACATTAACAATACTATCTGCTAACTCATACTTAGGGCGCTCCTGGTGTTTATAAATCCTGCAGTTTCTCTCCTTGCACAAGTGGTAAATTACCATCTAAAAAGCCGTCCGAAGTATAATACTATCTGGCCTCCCGGGGCGAGTACCCCGAATAAGATCCTGAAACACCTCCGTCCATACATAGGAAGACTGAGTCCGTCCAAGCAAATGCAAAATGCGACTCCAAACTATTTTAGAATACTCACATTCAAAGAATAGGTGATTTCGACTTTCCTTAGCTATGGTACACAACACACAGATGGGGTCGAAACCACCAAACCATTGATCTTTTGTTCTCAATCTGTTTTTAATAACCAACCACAATAAAAAGGCTGCTCGGGGACTTACAACTTTCTGCCACACCAGGTCGGCCCAATTGACCTCCTCCGACCGTACTCGACCAATTCCATGGGCTGATTGAGTCGTGAAAACCCCATTACGATTGATAGTCCACCTCGGTTGATCCTGAGCTGAACAAAGTACCACATTAGTAAGGTAACTATCAAGAGTATGGCCATACCTGCAATTTTGCGAGAGAGCCCTCCACCGCACTACCCAAGCAACTGTAGCCTCCTTAGGCAGTCGGTTTCTGAACCTCGACAAATCATTTCTCAACCATAGAGGGCTCAGGCAATTTCAATTATCAAATCAGAAATTTACTGCCTCTCCACTCCCAACTTGCCATTTTATAAAAGGAAAGATCATCTCTCGTACTTGCAACAAAATTTTGAAAAGCCAAGACTGATCATTCCTCAACTACATTAGACAATTATAAAACTGATTAAAGATTAAATAAAATTAAAAAATTTAAAATATGATTAAAAGAGAATGTTCTTACTTATCGAATAATTTAAAATTAAATTAAAAAAGATATTAGTAAATAAAAATTAATTGATTTAATTTATTTTATAATAACTTATTAATTTATAAAAATTGACCAATTAATCAATAAATTGATCGGTATTTAACAATAAAAATTATTTAAATAAATCGATTCGAAATAAAAAACTAAACCAAAAAATTAAATAGCTCACCGAATCAGTTAAGTTTTGTTAATAATTGATTTTATTCCCTTAAAAGACCAAATTCCAAATTAAGAAGTTAAACAAATCAACAACGTATAATTACAGGATGTTGCTCCATTACTCCAGCAGTGGTCGGGCCTGCGACTGGGGCCCTTGGAGTTGGGGATTCAACCTAATTGGAACAAGGGTGTTGCTCCATTAAGCAACATACTTCTTAGCTAGTTGTTAAACTAATCAACAAGCGTTCCCTTAGTTGGAAAGAACACTGCTGTTCTTTGATCATTTTAAGGATGAAATGGTCTGCAAACTCTGCCACGAAAACTTATCTCGATACCCTCAAATTGGTAAACGTTCTCCCCGCAGGATGATGAACATATTTGTTTGTAATGTTGTGCGAGAAAATGGTAATCCTGAATCATTGAACATGGTTTCGTGAATGTTTCCGAAACATGTTCAGAAGACAGATTAGAGAAATGTTGATTATATGAGTCCAGTCTCGTAGTGCTATAATCTTGATCAAGAACGAAAATGTGTTTCTGGGTTTCTTTTCAGCATATAAACCAATGGTGTATAAATCATCTAGGACATAAAGCAGGAAAATTGAAAAAAGTTTCAATTCTTTTCCATATTTGGGAGATTAAATTCATCCGAAGTTTGCCCAGTCCAATTGATGCTCATAAAACAGGAAGAACAATAAAGTTCCCTTTTTCTATCATATTTGAGGAATTAATTTATATGAAGGTTGGTCTTTTCTCAATTTATGCTTATCGAAAAGGAAGATTGGTAAAGTTCCATTCTTTATCATACTTTGGTGGTTTAGATTATCTGAACTTTGCCCTTTCAATTGTTCTTTGTAGTGTGGTGAATACAAGAGGCGATGCGACTTGAGGGGATACCAAAACTTGGTAGTGAAAAGTTGGTATTGTAAAATCAATTTATGGATTGATTGATTTGTGTACCTGTATCCATGATTGCTTTTGTTTTTGTAAGATGTTGATTTATTCCCTTTCCGCTTCCTTTTCTTTAATGTGGTTCTTCAATGGTTTAGAATTATTGAAATTCCCATCCATAAGTTTTTGTTTCTAAAACTTATATACTCAATCACCAACCATCATATTGGTTCACCAACCATCAAGATGGTTCACTGTTGAAAGAGAAAGGGAAAGGGTCTTTGACCCATTTGAGATCCATTCTGTAATACCCAATAATCATTATCTTGGGTGTTGTTTATGGGACTCAAACAATAAGTCACATGGGACATTAAATATTCTAACAATCTCCCACTTGGCTCATGTTACGACTTGGTGATCCAACAATTTTAAGTGCACACAATACATGGAATCGATCAAGTCATCCTTAATTGAATTAAGCTGATGGGATCATAGCGGTTAGTTACAAGTTATATAACCTGATTCCTTCTATGTATCGCAGAATCAACTCAACTCGACAAACTTTAAGTAGGTAATTCAGTAATTGTTATCTCATAAATAATAATTATTGTATACATCATGATATGGATAACTAATAAGTGAGCAAAAATATATGACTGTAATTGAATTCACAAGTGTCATAACAATTCGAGCAAAACACTTATATGTATATATACACATCCGAACACTTTGCTAACAATGACTTATCTATAAGGCCCATTTGTTCAACATGACCAATAAATGTTTTGGGCGGTAAGCCTTTAGTTAATTGATCCACTATCATGAGATCAGTACCAATATGTTCAATTGACACTTTATGTTTTTGCATTTCTTCTTTCACAGACAAATACTTCAAATTCATGTGTTTCGCACACTTGAAATATTTGTCATTCTTAGAAAAGAATACGGTTGCAGAATTATCATAATAAATTCTTAACGTTCTGGCAATACTGTCGACAAGACCAAGACCTAAGAGAAAGTTACGCAATCACAATCCATGAATCGTGACCTTAAAGCACGCCACAAATTCAGTCTCCATAGTGGAAGTAGCAATGACGGACTACTTTCCACTTTTTCACGAAACTGCTCCTCCAGCTAATAGGAACATGTAACCGAATGTAAATTTTCATGAGTCTACACAACCGGCATAGTCTGAATCCGAGTAACCTATCACTTCGAAATGAGTTGATTTGCTATATGTGAGCATATAGTCCTTGGTGCCTTGTAAGTACCTAAGGACTTTCTTTGCAGCTTTTCAGTGGTCCAGTCTAGGATTACTTTGATATCGTCCTAGTATTCCAATAGCAAAACTGATATCTGGCCTAGTGCATGTTTGAGCATACATTAAGCCCCAACTACTGACACATAAGGAATAGACTATATGTCCTTACATTTCAAATCATTTTGTGGACATTGCATTAGACTAAATTTGTCCCCTTTCTGAATTGAAACTATCCCTGCGGAGCATTTTTTTATTTGAAATCTTTCTAATATTTTCTCGATATAACCTTTCTGAGACAATCCTAACAATCCTTGTGATCTATCCCATAATATTTCTATTCCTATCACATAGGATGCCTAACCCATATATTTCATTTCAAAATTATTAGAAAGAAAATTCTTTACATCATGTAACAAAACAACATTATTCGCAGCAAGAAGGATATCGTCAACATATAGGACTAATATAATGAACTTGCTCCCAC
>JAOSBM010019120.1:1379-21321 GCA_027568955.1 Erythroxylum tenue
CTTTTCTGATTGAGCCGTTACAGTAGGAGAGCAAACGACTATTTGGATCTGAAGCTTCGCGGTTTAAAAGTGGGGCCGCTTATGAGCTGTTAAGCCGCTGGAGGTTTGGTAGGATGGGTCCCAAATTGAGGATCAAACAGCGGCGCAAAGCATAATCGAACGCCGATGACAACGGGACAGTTAAAAGAATTAATAAAAGATCGTCATCAAGAAACAGGAATGCGTCAAGGGAATCGGTAATACGATGACGACCCTATTAACTTCAAGAAGACCAACTTCTTTTTTTTTTTTTATTAATCCAGCTTGATCAACTTCCATTTACCACCCGGGATGGGATCCTCCGGCCCGGGTAGCCTGGCCCTATCCTGTGCCTGGCCGGAGGATCCCAGGGCTTACCACCCATACGCATTACTTGGGATGAAAGTTTTACTAACTAAATTAAAATATATTTTTTTAAATGATTACTACGATAAATTATTTGATATGATTAAAATCAAGACTTAATTAGAAGGACAGTTCACTGTTCATGTGATTAGACTTAACTGGCTTAAACAAATTTTTAGTATGCTTGGACAAGCCTTTCATGTGCTTAAGTCCCTCATCTGTACAAAGACGAAAAGCCGATAGCCAATTCAGGTCGGCTCTAAAACTACACCTAACAAGCGTATCTAAAACATGTCCCAGCTCTTTAAGAGGACAGTTACGGTTGTTTCATTTCTCCAACAAGAATATCTAACCAAAAGATTTTCACATGGCTACCTGTTCAAACAAGAAGACAAAGGTCAGGTGGCTCAAAGCATTTATATTGCTTGGCTCGAGCCGACGGGTCTAATCGGGACACATTAGGCTGTCCGTATGCCCTGTTGTCTGCTTTCAGGACAGTCAATAGTTACATGAAGCAATCCTTGTACATGGACCAATTCCTTCCCCGTAGATGATAGTCCAAACGAGCATGAACATACAAAGAAAAAGGGAGGGCAAAGTTTTGGTTGCTTGGGCAGTGTCAGTTTCCACCAAGATCAACATTTGTCGCTATACAGAATATGTACCAAATATCCCATTTTACACAAATGTGATTTTTAGTTCCTTCTTCTAGGCAAGCAATGAACAGTACGCCTACACACTTACATCTATAAGACGCATATCATCTGGGAAACGTGCAATCTGTATATCGTCGAAGTGTGCTGAAGAAGGTGAAGGTATATAGCCTGCCATAAATACTAAACTTTAAAACTCTAATGCCTTGTAAGTGCACACTATACTCAGGCACAAGCTCTGGACCTAAGCACAGAGCATTGTCAAACAAGACTCCTTCAATTCGATTAGATCGGTACTTGATGTTATTTTTCTAAATCAAGATCTGAATGTTAGGTATACATGACTACAGTATGTTCAAAAACATACTCTATAAGCAACTGAAAATGCTTAGACCATCAACAGAAAAGTTGCATCAAATCGCGTGATCCTCAAAGTTTGAATGCAATACAAGAGTCTTCAAGATGTTTTGGGTAAATTTTGCCCTATATACCTGTGGTTTCACTCATTGCCACGCTTATAGACTGTTAATAACTTCAACACTTCTAGCAAAAAAAATCATATCAATTCATACAAAGCAGACACGACGGTTGTCCTCCAATCAAACCCTACAAAGTACTCACAGTGAATCGATACTAATTTTCCAGCCATAAAACAAACAAATGTGTAATATAATATGACAGTAATTTATACTACAATTTCTAGCTTCTACATATTTTAACACTTACCCCGTACCTCGAAGGACCATGGAATCATCTTCTTAGATTAGCTCTTGTCCAAAAACATGGTACTGGTAATTTTAGGTCACAATAACAACAACGTAAGCATTCAAATCCAATAGCAAGGGAAGATAATGAAATGTCTGGTTTCATTCAAGTGAATTGAATGGTAGAGTTGAAGGGTATTTAGGGATTTGAAGTAAAGATTAATTTGTTGCAATTAGGTTAGGGATTTTAGGAAGAATTGGGAGAGTGTTAAGGGAGAACATAGCACAACCTCATCCGCTATAAGAGAGAGTATGGAAATATGCTAGGGAGTGGCAATGGAAACTCAAAGCATGACGTCATATTATTTCTAGATCACCAATCTAGAAACTTAAATAGTTACTTAAAATGAAGTGAGATCTTTCTTACCTAAGCGGTGTCAAATGTATAGACTCCAAGGAAATGTCATCCAATGACCTTAAGAATGCATAATATAACATCAACGAGAAAGCAATCAACAAAGCAGAGTAAGTGAAATCAAAGGCACTCCTCCAGGTATAATCAGTAATATAACTCTACATATAGTTATAATATGCAAACCATAAAAGGAATTAACCATCTAGAGGACTACAGGTGAAATGCATGCAGTACTAGCTCTAAAGAGAATCCCTGTTTGAACAAACACCACAGAATCCATCGAAACAGAAGATATATATTAAATGCTCAGCCTACATGGAAAGTGCTTTTCCAACCTTACCACCATGGACACTCCAGAAGACAGATTCAGCATCATCAGACTTCCCAGTATCAATAGCAATGGCACCAAATATTGCCCTGAAAGCACCACAAACAACTGATGGCATTGACGAATTAGTCTTGGGAGAAACTCTGACCACTTTTTGTAACCCCAACTGCATCCCATCACCAGCACAAGATGTTTCAACTTTTGAAATTTCTGCTATCAGACGGTTCAGCTCTTTTGAAGACATGTCAATGTCTTTGGCTAGAGAATGCAACGAGACAGAAGTGTCGATGACACTGGAGCCTAGAATGCTCAAAGCCTTGTTATTCTCTTCAGAGAATGAAGAGTGGGTCATTGCTCGGCGAAGAAGACCAATGTTTTTAAAAGTATATCTGCGAATAGAGCAGACAAGAATGAGTCAATGCATTCAGTGATGCTTGTGCATAAAATTTCTAGGTCCAAAATTGTGAAACTTTATTCAGTATTAAGCATACATAACATTGATAGAGTACTTTAGAAATTCAAACTAGACAAAGCTAAAGCGGTTAGTTATCCTCTTGCTAATTACTTTAAAATAAGTTTCAGAGAGTGCCCTTTTACAAATAAAGAGAAGAAAGAAATGTTCAAAATTTCATATGCTTCAGCAGTTGGAAGTTTGGTGTATGTCATGGTTTGTACATGGCCAAATATTACTCACACACTTGGAGTTGTGAGTTCTTTCCTTCAAATCCTGGAAAGGAACATTAGGCAGCAGTCAAGTGGATTCTCAGGTATCTTCGAGGGTTATCCAAAATATGCTTATGTTTTGAAAGAGCAGGACTTATGTTAGCTAGTTACACAGATGCAGATATGACTGGAGATGTTGACTCGAGAAAGTCTACATCAGATTACTTGATTACTTTTGCAGAGAGAGCTGTAATATGACAGTCAAAGTTACAGAAGTGTGTTACACTTTCTACAACTGAAGTGGAGTTTATTGCAACAACGGAAGCCTATAAGGAGTTACTATGGATGAAGAAGTTCTTTATTGAACTTGGTATCAAGCTGGAACAGTATCAGTTGTTTTGTGACAGTCAGAGCGCTATTCACCTTAGTAAGAATGTCTCTTTTCACTCACGATCAAAATACATTGATGTGAGATATCACTGGATCAGAGATGTGATGGAGATGAAACAATTACAGTTAGAAAAGATATATACTGATGAAAATAGATCAGACATGTTAGCCAAGATTCTACCAAAAGGCAAGTTCAAGTACTGTCGATCAGTAGCAGGCATGATAGAGCCCTTTATGTAATCGGGAGGAAGAGATTTGTTGAATGTGGATTCCTCACATGGAGGGACGTCATTTTCAACAAATGCGGCACCCATTTGTTGAAAACAAAAAGAAGACAGCTGCATTTGTTGAATTTGTAGCTGTCTCACGCGGTGGAATGCCTATATAAGGCATTCTCTGCTTCATACAAAAACACACAAAATACTTTCAAGAAAACCAGAGTAAAGCAACACTCTGACGTTAGGAAATATTTTCTTAAAGGGTTGGTGAGTGACAAAATAATAAGGTTAGTATTTTTAGATCGGGAAACACCTTATAAGCCACTATTTTGATTTTATCTCTGTATACCTACTATTTGTAATAGTGAAAGAATTATTCTGAGTTTTGTCAGTAAACGTAATCCAAAATTAAAAGTGAACCACGTTAAATATTTTGTACCTATTTTGCTAATTTTATTTTTCTTGAAAGTATTTTGTGTGTTTTTGTATGAAGCAGGCACGCCACCATGTGAGACAGTTGCAACTTCAACAAATGCAGCTGTCTTCCTTTTGTTTCCAATAAATGCAGCACCGACTTCGGTAAATGCCGCATTTGTTGAAAATGGTGTCCTTCTGTGTGAGCGACCCACATCCAACACCCTAATAGTTCCATAATCCATTTCAACACACAGGCGTATAAATAAAACCCAAAAGTTCTATTGGCTACTAAACAGCGTCAGGGACAAAAAAGAAAGAAGACCAAAAAGAACAAAACTTGCCCGATTTGTTTCTGCAGAATTTCAAGAGCCGACGAAAAAGGCGACGAGGAGGGCTTGATCCTCCCGCCAACAAGCTCCCTTCCTGCAAAAACCTGAACCCACAATATCCCAAATAAAAAGTCATGGGCCTTACAGCTTGCTTCGTACCCTCGTTGATCATGCACATAACTACAAAGATGATCTTTGACATGGGTTTTCACTAATTTAAGCAAATAAAGCTACCTGTGAATAAGAGAGCATCAGCATGGAGAGTAGAGTAAAAACAGTGAACCCACAGTTACGAAAAGCCATTGTCCGATTCAGAGCACTTTCAGCTTGTAGAACGGGAAATGAAAATTGAGAAGTCCTCGGCACAAGCACAACTTGACTTTGGTTGTAAACGGGTCTTAAGTATGACCCAGGTGATGAAAACGATTCGTGTCGTGTCGTGTCGTGTGGCGTCATCTTATACTTTATTTCATTTTCCATTTTAATTAGTGATAAAAATATTTTTAAAAGACTTTAGTAAGTAAAGCGGAGGCTAATTCAGTTTCATAGGTTTCACAAATTATAGAAGATTAAGATTTGAATGATGATCATCTAATTACATGCATATTGATATTGACAATACGCATTGGCCCTTAAAAGAATTTTCTGTTTATCTATTAGAAAAAGCCACCTGTATACAAAAGACCATTGTCCACTAGGGCAGTATGACTAAAACCTGTAAAGATGATTAGCCTATAACCTGTTAACTACAGAGGTATACCTGAAACCCAGGGTTGAAATCCAAGTTACTGAATTTATCTTTTACATTTTGTGGGGTGGGTTGGGTAGAGCTTTGTTAAAGCTTCTTCTCTGCTACATACAATTCATGATGCCAAACTTGAAGCAGCTGACAACCCTTGAAGCAAAGCCAAAACATCAGTTGTATCGTCTAGATAGTACCTAGCCTTGCTTGGTTTTTGGCCCACAGTGCATGCAAAGATCTCCGGAGCTGAAGGAAGTGATGAACTATAAGCCCCATTCAATATACTCTCAAACATGTCTTCATCAGATCTATCATCCCCAATGCACAATAAAAAATCAGGGGGTTTGCCATCAGAGATCAGTGTCGAAAGAACATTTTCGGCAACCAGACCTTTTGTTACGCCCTGCACCGTATTTGTTGATTGTTTTAGACCATTTAAACACAAGCAAAATTGGAAAGAAAGGAGAAGAATATACATGAACCATGTATACCTGTGGCTTAACTTCTACTATGTGCTGACCCCGCTTGACCACTACTGGTTCATTTGCAAGCACATTTTCAAGATGATCTAAAAGTTCCTTGGACTGGCAAGATCCGAAATCAGGATCAGCATCTTGATGATGCCACACCAAGGCACTCTCCTTGGTCTCTATATAGGAGCCATCGGTTGCTTCAGTATATGATTTCATCACAGGTTCCACAACTCTTTTCCAATTAAAATCAGCAGCCAAGGAACTTGTCTCCCAATCTGTTATGTTACTCCACCTAGACAATATTTAGCAACGTCAACAATATTGTTTCAGAATACTGTTTGTTACATAGTAGAACAAACAGTCCAATCACCAGATGATATCAAAAACTAGAAAGAAAAAAAAAAAGGACAATATACTACCCTAAGTTGGCCAATCAAGTCGAAAAGGCAAATGAAGTATAATGATTGCAAAACTTTGAAATTTACGAAGCCTGTTAGCCTAACTGCAGATGACAATGGGTACCCAATTAAAAAAGAAGTCCTGCATCCTAAGGTCTGGAGGTGATAAGATATAAATGCAAATAGATTATTTCTGATCCACACTGTGACCACTTAAGTGACATGGAAGATTCACCAAGTCGCAGCCTCAAACGGAAGAAAATAAATTTTCAGGCACTGTTATGAAGTGGGATTTCCAATTACAATACAAAAAAAGCTTACCTCATGAAGTATCCATGCTCTGCTGCTATACCAAGATCATTGCATTGAGAAAACCATTCACTTAGAGAGTCTCTCCCCCTACCACTAACTATAAACACAGTGTTCTTGGGGTCGCTACAAAGGCTGTTTAAGACAGATATTACTTCATGACTAGGAGTTTTAACAATGGAAGTTTGAGGTACAACTGTTCCATCATAGTCCAAAAAAATTGCCCTTCTGTGAGTTTTCTTGTATGCAGAGACAATATGGTCATTGGATAGCTTCCTAAAGCTTGGAGAAAGTGCCAAAATTCTGAAACTTAAACCAAAACCAATACCCCAGTAACGTTTACTGTAATGATCTTTGCATGCTCGCTCCAAGTCCTGCATAAAACTG
Organism: Erythroxylum tenue; assembly: GCA_027568955.1. Classification (NCBI taxonomy): domain Eukaryota; kingdom Viridiplantae; phylum Streptophyta; class Magnoliopsida; order Malpighiales; family Erythroxylaceae; genus Erythroxylum; species Erythroxylum tenue. Next base: position 8,190 of record JAOSBM010019120.1, read on the forward strand.
TGGGCCCAATAAGCTACATCATGGGAGCTAACATATCGATAGTGCTTCTCATGCCGCAGCCGCTTTTCTACATCAGGCATGGTGATGGCTACATTCAAGGCATCAGCCACTGCTTCAACATCCCATGGATTTACTCTAATCGCACCACTAAGTGATGGTGAGCAGCCTATAAACTCTGAAACAACAAGAGTGCTTGTATGCGGTGAATCAGACGAAACTCCCAAAGTTTGATTCATCTTTTCAGTCCCCTGCCTACAGACGATGTATTTGTAAGGAATTAGGTTCATGCCATCCCTCACTGCATTTACTATGACACATTCTGCCAATGCATAGTAGGCAGTTTTCTCATACACAGAAATGGGCTGATCAATCAGGACCACCGGTTCATAACCTGGAAAACCAAATGTGTCATTTATCCTTTGGGTTATGAGATACGTCTCCCTATTTGCCTCCAATATATCTTTCCCTGAGCTCCTTGCAGGATTTATTATTTGAACCATGACCAACTTACCCGTTAATTCTGGGTTCTGCTGCAAAAGTTGTTCCATAGCCAATAATTTCAAACTAATGCCCTTAAATATATCCATGTCATCAACTCCGACAATAAGCAGTTTATCCCGGAATTGTTCTTGGATTTCTTTAACCTTGATTGAGGACGAGGGATGATTTAAAGCAGACTCAAGTCGGCCCAGATGAATTCCCACAGGCAAAATTTTGACGTATATAGTGCGACCAAAATATTCTAGTCCAATATGACCCCGTTTTGATTCGTAATCTAGGCCCAACATTCGGCTACAACATGACAGAAAGTGGCGAGCATAATCAAATGTATGAAAACCAAGTAAATCTGCATTCAACAAGGCTTTCAGAATTTCATCTCTGATAGGCAATGTCCGGTAAATTTCAGATGAAGGGAATGGACAATGAAGGAAGAAGCCAAGCTTGACTCTGTTGAAACGTTTCCTCAAAAAAGTGGGGAGAACCATTAGATGATAATCATGAACCCAGACATAATCATCCTCAGGATTGATCACTTCCATGACTTTATCAGCAAATATCTTATTTGCAGAAACATAGGCCTGCCACAGTAACCTGTCAAAACGATTGCCAATGTCTGGGCTCATAGGCAACATGTAGTGGAAAAGGGGCCATAAATAGTGCTTGCAAAATCCATGGTAGAAGCTTTTCTGAAGATCAGGCGGAAGAAATGTTGGTATGCAATCAAATTCTTCCAGCAATTTCTGAGAGACTTCTTCTTGTTCACCTGCATCTATATCAACTTTGAGAGATCCCACATAAACAACCTCAGTATTGGAGGATAAACCATCCTTCATCTGCAATAAAAGTGAATCCTCATCAAAACTGAAGAACCATTTTCCAGATTGTAAATCCCTTTCAGCATGCAGAGGAAGAAAATTAGCCACTATAATTTTCTTGCCATGGCAATTGGGCAATGCAGTATCTGAATCACCATCATTACTTCCATCACCATCTATGTCATGTATAATTCCAGGAACAGTCATCACCCTTGGAAGAGATCTTGGAGTTTGACAAAAATTCATCATATCCCCAGATACCAAGTCCAGCAAACTTATGGAAGACCTTGATACCATACTTGGCAGTTTTACGGATGTTCTCTCCAGTAGTTCAATCAGAAGAACATAAATATAGCACAATCAGCGTCGTCACAGTAAGGACTTTGAAAAGTATAACAACAAATTGTCAGGAACTACCAACCTACATCAAAGGGGAGAAACATTTTAAATTATCATGAGAGAAACAACGGAAAATCTTGAGCATAAAAATTTGAACTACAGAGTCATCCACCGAATAGATTATGACAAGCATTAAAACTTTTGATAACAATGTTAGATGTACCCATCCTAACTTCTGTTTACCAACTGCTTTTAATGTGACGACAGAAACTAAAGTACAAAGAAGGCAACAAATGATCAAATTTACTCTACTCTATACCTCTTCTCTGTGCTTGTAGATAAACTTCTTAAGAATCAATGTTCAGATAAATTTTATAAAGAAGCACGTCCAAGAGAAGGTATGTCCTCTACATCTAAAGAATTTATAGCAGTATCTAAGAATCACTAGTGACCTTATTATACAAGCCAGCATGTCTCCCATGAACCAGAGAAATCATAAATTCATGTTCTTTCTCCCAATGCTGGTATCAACAGTGGATTAGTCCATGTATTCAAGTAGCAAATAATGGATCTTATCCATTCACATTTTCTGCACAAGTTTTCAAAACTTAACCAATAAAAAGGTGAATTATGAAACGTGAAAGATACTCGATCCTTAGACAAACTTAACGTTAATAATAATAACTTATGTCCATCTCAAAATTGACGTTACTCCAAATGGAACGTGAGAAATCATCATAAATAGAACAGTTTTGTCTATTATAAAAGAACTAAGAAACTAGTGAACACATTCTGCAGAACTTTATCCATATTTCACTTTGTTTGCAAGATTCTACAGCTGGACATTATCTATAGCAGCTAAAATTGAATTGTCAGTGAGGACCACAGGTAATAAAGGCAAAGCTATCAATGCAGAGTTCACGTTGAATGAGCTATCACTTTGAGGTTCCACTTTCCATCCTTAAAAGGTTGATGTTTAATTTGATCCATTTCCAGTTGCAAAAGTGAAGGTCTTAAATCATTGTTTGAAAAATAAATTCAGGAAAAATAAATCACAAGGGACAAGGTTAAAAGAGTCTGAAGTCTTGCACCTCGTGTAGAAATTTTCTTAATTAATGTTGCAGAAAGAATTAGATGCAGATAATCACAAGATGAGAAGCATATTATAATCAATGGGTGGATAACAGCATTGATTACCTTAAATCTTTAATATGAAAATGTAACCGAAGTAACGTCTGTTTTTTGCAAAACATACTTTTATCAATAACAAGTCAATCAGAAATCGCTGCTAACATGAAGAATGAAGTTTTCAAATGGAACTTGTGCCTTATCAACTAACATTACACTTGAAAACTATAAACAATTAAACATTAACGACAATAATGAATTCGCAACTACAAAATAACGGGAAAATTATCGCACCACAACATAGATTAAGGCTGCGCGTACATATGATCAATGCTCGTGGACAGAAACGACATGATAAGAAAAGTTTAAATCTTTAACACGATACCCAACTATGTCTTACAATTATCATTAAGGCTCAACATCCTGATAAAGGGAAAGAGAAAGGTACCTGAAAATGACTTAAACTGATTGGGGAAAAGAAACCTTCCAGCTAAAACTGGTCAGCAACAAGAACTTATATTCCCTGCCAAAAACAACCAGAGAGTTGATAAAAGCATCAAAAGGGTCTTCTTGAATCTTGGTTGCTGAGAAACGATACAAAAGCAGAAACAAAACCCAGAAACTCTCAACCGCAATACCCGGTTACTTCTTGCACACTTCCCCACCAACCAAGAAAAACCTCACAAAGGAAGATGGCAAAAGAAAAAAAACGGAGCATATAATGTGAACTGACCAATCAGAAAAAACCAAACAGAACAAAGCTAACAGATAGAAGCAACAGGAGATATGTGATGGAGAGAAGAGAGGTGTTAGGTCCAAAGCTGGTTGAAGTGTGTAATATGGTTTAGGAACCGACTGAAACCAACCAAAGAAAGGAAAAGATTTTGACGAAGCAGCATAAGAAAATCTTGAAGCTTTACGGTGTTTGGTTGATGAAAGAGCACTTAGGTGTTTTGATTATTCAAGAAAGGAAGCTTTCAAAGGGATTAAAAAACGTAGGATTAGAATATATAAAAAGTCAAAAAAAAAAAAAAGAAGAAGGAGAAAGAAGATATAGAGAGCGAAAGAGGGAGACAGGGAGTGTGCGTACAGTTAGATTGCAACTGTGGTTGGTCTTACGTTATAGTCCCGTAAACTTGTTTCTCCTCCAATGCCCTTGTTCTTTTGGTTTTATTACGCGCGAGCCCTTTCATTTTCGCTAAGGCAAGCTAGTTATACTTACTAATGATATATTCAGAACGTGATAATATGTTAATTTAATTAAGATAAATATTTAAAGAAATAATTTACACTATTTTTATAGTGCCGTTTATATTTTGTAATATTAGTCATAATTATAAAAATATTAATTAAATATTAAAATCTTCAATTTATTATAAATAATATAACTCAAGAGTTACATTTATTAATCTTTCTTATTACTTTCACTAATTAATTTGGAGCACCACATAAATTGGGTTCAATCTTATTAGTATATACTATATGCATAAAATTTTAATAAATTATTTTATTTTTATTTTTATTTAAGAAATTGATTTGATCATCCATTTATCACTATTCATAATAGCTTTATAAGTTTCAACTTTTATTTTATGGTTAATTACAAAAAAATCTCAAAGTAAAGTTTTATAATTATATCCCCAACTTTAAAAATGACAATAAAATATACAAATTTTTAATTTTGTTCAATTTTAATCCAACGTTATTATTTTGCTGACATGATTTGTTACGTGGTCCAGAAATCTTAACTATTAATACGCGGCAGTCAAAATTAACACAACAAATGAAAATTATTTAAACGACGTCATTGTTAAAAATGGAATCTCTAAATCAGTTTACGCATCCTCAACCCTTCGTTATATGTTTGTTCTCACGACGTCCTCAGTCATTTATTTTATGTTTATTCTTCCGTCACCTCAAACTATTATTGTATTGCAACGTACTGAACCAGCAAATTCTTTATTTTTAGTTCGTTCTTCTGATACCCTTAGTGTAAGTGGCATAGAGACTGCATAATCTGAAAATAGAAGGATGAGAACGTCGAAAGAACAAACTAAAAATGAAGGGAAAATTAAAACATTAACATTGGATTAGAATTGAAAAAAATCAAAGTTTAAATATTTTATTGTCACTTTTTGAAGTTCGAGCTATAATTGAAAAAATTAAAAAATTGAACATTTTATTGTTTCTTTTTAAAGTCCGAGTTGTAATTACAAAATTGAGCAAAGTTTGGAATTTTTTAATTAACCCTTTATTTTATTAAATATTTTACTTATTAAAATTTGTATATAATCATAAACATGTCAATTTATAGAAAGTCGAATTAACAAAATAATTATTATTAATAAGTTATATTTATAATAAATTAATTTTAAATTTTTGATTAATACTTAGTATAATTTAATTAATATTGAAAATTAAATAAAGTTTTTAAATTTTACCATTTGTAAAAGAATATAGATAAGACATTTCCTAAATCTGTGTCAAAATTCAAAACAGGGGGAAATCTTTTTATTTCAACATGGATAAATTAATTTCTTAATAATGGGAATACAGGAATTATGCTCAAATTTCCACCCTTGCTATGTGAGGGTTGATAAGGTAGTTGGCAGAAATCACACAGGATTGGAAAATTGAGATAAAGATGAGATCTTTTACAAGATATACCTAAGACACCCAATACACAAAAGGGATTCTTAATTAAATTACATTATACCTAATTTAACGTTTCCTATATGGAATGCTTGTTGACCATGCCAGTCTTTTAAATATGTACCGACATCTGGATAAACATAGACTTGGTCCTTTGACCCTTCTCATTCTTAGAACTTTATGGTCGTTAAACCTCCCAGGATTTGAATTTTGAGAAACAATAACAATTTCGAAATGAGTTACGAGGGATGATTTTTTTATATTTAAATAAATAAGCCGAGCAAAGAAAATAGCTTTTTATAAAATTTTATTATTTTGATGTATCTTATCCGTAACTTTGTACAAAAGTAACTTCGGACAGATATACAAATTCCAATTTCTTATGTTATTTTATGATCTCGAGAAACGAATCTGAAGGACAACATTTGACAACTCAGCAACTTACTGGTCATTGTGTCAACATATACATACCAGGTCAATGCTAAAGTAAAAGAACATGTGAATTAAGGAGCCTGCCCTAATGCTAACCTCAGAAAATGCATGTGAGGGGTGGGTGGCACAAGTTAAAAGGAGCGAAGAAGACAGACATTATTGGGTGTGGATGTAGATGAGCTGTAATATAATGATTAACAGCTTGGGGTAAAACAAGTCAAAGGCACCAGCACCAGCACCACCAACATCAACTCTCTGCCTCTGCTACATTTATTTTCCGGTTTTAGATTGGATGCTGCAGTACTTGAAAAAGAGCGACAGAAATCAGACACCTCATGCGGCTGCTCGACATCGCTGTTCTAGTTCTTATTATTTTTTGGGTCGGATTCGGACTAGAAGATAGACGTTGAGTACTACGTTTACATACATTTACCAAAATACCCTTATCTGCTCGGTCTTTCCTCTTATTTCTTAATAGTTAATCCACGGGCACGCTAAAACATGCGCTCCACCGAATGGATAGAAATTTTGGCACGCGCACTTGAAAATTATATTCCAAGTCCATATGTCTGAATAACTCGGTATGTTTATAATACAAGTACTATTATCAAAAGTTTGGTAAGTGTCTGTCATTTGCATGTATTGATCAGAATTCTTCTGAGGTGGTTCGGTATGTGACGAGAGAGCCTAACATAATATCATACCAAAATGAATAAATAAGCCAAGAAGAAAAAAGATAAGGATTGTCTCTGACAAAAAGATGTAGGAGACAGAAAGGAAGGTTTCCACCATTCACCAAGACATACACAGTCCGGTCTCCAGTCTCCACTTCCCTTTTTCTGGTTACCCTATCCATCCAGTTGTTCTTCTTGATCCGTTCCTACAATCTCGTACCAACTTTTCACACTTGCGGTAGCTACTATCTATCCTTTTCAATTCGACCCCCCCACCCACCTTCCTAATACTGTTCATTTTTTTGTCTTAAAAGTTAGGCCGGGCCCCAGCCCCACTATAGCGTAAATAAGCATTCCACTTCCGGCATTTCTCATCCCAAAAAGTCTTTCTTTGCCTTTCACTACGTTTATTTGTTATTTCATTCAATGAATTATTTAAGAGTTAAATATTATAATTAGTTATTAAAAACTCTTTTAAAAGTATAATCTATTCTAGCTAATTGTTAATTAAAAGGTCTTTACTTTAATTATACTTACCTATTTTATAAATGAGTTTCTAGAGATTCTTCTATTCGCATCTCTACCAAGTCCTCCACCCTTGAGGTACAATTACGCTTTACTTTTTAAAGGTGGTTTTGTTATGGATAGATTATTATACGAGGGTCTTAAATGTCTGCCAAAATAGAAGGAATAAAGAAGAAAATCCTCAAGGAAAGTTGAATAAAGCCGCTAAGTAAAAGAGACTCAAGCGGGATAGGATATTTCTTTCTTATATTTCGGCAACATCATGAAAAAAGGAAGTGGGTCCCGCCTTATCCGCTAGCCGTGTTTCGTGGAGTGGTGTCGTGTTAAGGAAAAGAAAAGAGGGTGGGGCCCGGTACCCAGTCCCCAGTTCCCCAGTCCTTATCCTTTAAAAGCGAAAAGGTCTAGACTCTAGAGTCTAAGACTTTGATGGGGCCCATCCCAACCACACCATTTCTAATGTTTTCCACGTTATTACATTCCTTTTGTGTTTTGCTTCCCCTTCCCTTGTATCGTATGTTTGAAATCTAAGCTCTTTCCCAACATTTCGAAGAAACCCACGCTTTCCGCTCTGGGCCGTAAAACACTACACACACCACAAACTCGCTCTGCATTCCTTACGTTCCCTATTTCAAGATAAGCCTTACCACACCAACATTTCATTCACTTCCAACTCAATTTGATCATATTAACCGGATAACAGAATCTTCTACAATTAAAATACTAATTATTAATTTGGATTTTTTTACTAAATTAGTTAATATAAAATTTATGACGTTATATAAATTTTAAGAATTTGGATAATTTATTAAATAATTACTAATTTAAGAAGAGACTCCACGATTGTTGTAAACTTTCTTCTCCGTGCTGGGTCGAAGCCCAAATCAGTATTGCGAATCACAATCCCCTTATTCCCAGGCACCACCGAAACGCTAATGTCTCATCCTGTTTGTACACGATGGGCTCTGATTTACAATCCAATGATTCGGGGCTCTCCTTTGTGTTCCATCATCCATGTGATTTGTGCTGTTGGGCCTCTAAGCTTTTGCTTCCAAAGATGATTCTCGTTTTTGTTACCAAGTGACCAATTATAAATTATATTAGCCTTCATAGTGAAAAGATGAAATATTGTTACTCTTTGAACACTCCCCCTCTTCCTAGTCCGAATCATCTGTCTAATATTATGGTGTCTTATTCTATTCCATAAATCACAACCATTCATTTATGCGGGTCCCACGTGAATCTCGCATAAATAAACGCGAGATCCGCATAAATAAATGACTGAGATTCATGGGACAGAATAAGACACCATAACTTTAGACAGAGGATTTTGTTACCACACTCCCCAACCTCATGTGATCTAATTTCTAGTTTGAGCACTTATTTACTTGTCGATTTACATTCACGACCAGATGTTTATGTTTGAGCATTATTGATCTACTACTTTCTCCATTAGTTAGTATCATTCCATGTTTACTTTGGTCCTTGAAGTGTGTGTATCGATCTCCAAAATTTATCACACTACTTGTGGTGTGTAAGTGTAAATCATGCTCGACCAAGCAGTTGATGAAAAAGCAGATAATGGAATTCTTGTACTCTCCTTACAATAAGTTAAGGAGGTTTGACATTTGGAGCTGGTCTCTCCTCATTTACAGCTATTGTTAGTGAACATGTATGGTAGTTTTCATTATAAATTGCTTTGCTTTAGAAGGTGTTAAACTTCACGTGGATGTAACAGGCATAATCATGAATTGGAATAGGTAAAAGGATTTATTATATGTATATATAGAGTGAGAGGGGGGTTATTTAACTTGTTTATAAAACTGTTAGTATCTATCATTACTCTACTTTCACCTTATATATTATGGATAGGGTGAGAAGCTTGAAGGATTTTTGTTGGAGATGTTTCATAAGTTCAGACAGATGATTGGACGATGGATGAGCTCGGACATGCAAACCATGCATGGACGTACGAGGGAGTATTCGCAGAAGATCAAGATTGGTAGTTAATTGACAGTTAGGAATTACATGTTATAAATACTATAATTCAAGATGATTTGTGTAAGGAAACATTCTGTGAAGTGTCAATCAATAACATCTGAGGAAACCTCAACGAATTGTTGAGTTCTTGTATTTGCTCTGTTCGCCCCTGTTCTGAAATTTTTTCTCGCTCTAAATCTTCTCTCTACTCTACGTAATTCTTTCTTGGTTATCTTGGTGTTTGTTTAATTGGTAACGACAAAGTGATATCAAAGCTAGATTCTTAAGGGATCTGTGGAGGTGTAGGTGAGAAACTTGGCTCGGTAGTGAACTCTTTCTCGGAAGAAGTGTGACGGGAAGCGTGGAACACTCGAAGATGACTGAGAGCTCAACGCTTAATCTACAACTGGCGATATTCAATGGCGAAGGATATCAAATATGGTCGATCAAGATGGAGGCTTACCTGCAAGGTTAGGACCTATGGGAACCAATCGATGAAGATTATGCGGTTGAGATTCCAGACGATGCTCCGATCGCCCAGCTACGGTGGCTAAGGGAAATGGTGACGAAGAAGGCCCGAGCCAAATCTTGCCTGTACCAGTCAGTATCACCCTCAATCTTTACCAGAATTATGGGATTTACTTTTGCAAAAGAAATATGGGATTTCTTGAAGCAAGAATACGAGGGTGATGAGAAGGTGAAGAACATGAAGGTTCTGAACCTTTTGAGGGAATTCGACAGAATTCAAATGAAGGAGGATGAAATGATTCAGAATTATTGTGATCGCCTGATCCAGTTGGTGGATCAAATTAGGCTCTTAGGAGCCGAATTCAAGGACCAACGGCTAGTACAAAAGCTGCTTGTATCGGTCCCTGAAAAATACGAAGCAACAATTGTTTCGTTAGAAAATTCGAAGGATATTGGGCAAATGAGGCTTGCGGAAGTTGTGAATGCCTTGCAAGCTCAAGAACAAAGATTCTTGATGAGAAAGACTGAAGCCACTGAAGGTGAGTACAGAGTCTTTGCAAAATCAGAGACTCAAGAAAAATCAAAAAAGAAAAAGAAGAAAGGATGTTCGAACTCAAGAGGCTCTCAATCTCGCCAGAAGCACGGGAACAAGAGCATAGGAGGAGATAAAGCTAACAACTATAATCCCTGCCCACATTGCGGCAAATCTGACCATCTTTCCGTTAGATGCTGGAAACGACCTGATGTAGAATGCCGAAGATGCCATCAGAAAGGGCACATGGAGGCCATCTGTAAGAAAGAACCACCACAGGAGGCAGCCAATGTGCAGGTGACTGAAGAGGAGGAAGAACAACTATTTGTGGAAATCGGAGATCAAATCAAAAACTTTCCATTGAGTGGCTGATTGACAGTGGATGCACCAGCCATATGTCTCGGATCCAAGATTATTCAAGACTCTAAATACAGAAGTGAGAGCTCGGGCAAAGCTTGGAAATGGAGACTGTATTCGGGTAGAAGGGAAAGGAGAAGTGGAGCTTGTAACCAAGAGAGGGATCAAGATCATCTCGGATGTGTTATTTGTTCCAAAGATCCAACATAACCTCTTGAGTGTAGCACAACTAATCGAGAAAGGTATGACCGTGCACTTTGAGTCGAATTCTTGTAAAGTTTTCGATAACAATGGACAGGAAATACTATGCACTCGTATGAGGAACAAGAGTTTTTCAATGAAGCCAGAGGAGTTGCATCAAGAAGCGCTTGTCGGAGACACTACTGAACCGGATCTCTGACATAGGAGGCTTGGGCACTATCATATGAAGGGACTGGATGCAATGAGGAAGAAGAAGATGGTCGAGGGCCTACCAAAAACTCCGTACGTACATCAGCCATGCAAAGTCTGCATGATGGGGAAGCAAGTCAGGGCACCATTCCAGAAGGCAAATTGGAGAGCTAAAGAGAGACTGGAGCTATTGCATATGGACGTCTGTGGTCCCATGCCGATGGGTTCCCTGAGTGGAAGCAGGTATTTCCTCCTGATCATCGACGATTACTCCAGATATGCCTGGATCTACTGCCTAAAGAGCAAGGGAGAAGTAGTGAAGGTGTTCAAGGATTTCAAGGTTTACGTAGAAAACCAGACGAACCTAAAAATCAAGTCGGTGAGAATGAATAACGGTTAAGAATTTTTGTCTAACGAGTTTAACTTGATCTGTAAATCAGTAGGAATAAAACATCAGCTCACCACGCCATACGCTCCACAGCAGAATGGCGTAGTGGAAAGGAGGAATCGAACCTTGGTAGAAATGGCGAGGTGTATGCTGGAGGAGAAGCGGTTACCGAAGGAGTTTTGGGCGGAGGCGGCGACCACCTCCTGCTTCTTGCTAAACAGAGTGTACTCCAGGACACTCGAGGACAAAACACCACATGAAATGTGGTATGGTTTCAAGCCAAACATGAGCAACCTGAAGGTGTTCGGATCGTTGTGCAATGTTCTAATTCCTCAAGCCAAAAGAAGCAAATTGGATGGAAAAACAGAGTTGGCGATCTTCGTAGGTTACTCGGAGGTGAGTAAAGCTTACTGGGTATATATTCCAGACCAAAAGAAGATAAAAGTTAGTAGAGATGTAAATTTCTTTGAAGAAGAATGCTGGAGTTGGCCTGGATACAAAGACAAAAATGGAGCTGGGAATCCGATCATGAAGTTGCCGTTGAATACTCCGGCGATAATTGACAACCCAGTCGTGCACGAAGAAGAGGCAGAGGCAGAACCAGGAGAAATGGTGGATCAGGACCCACCGCGTGATCAAGAAGAATGGACTTCCAAAGGTGAGCCCATCTCTGAAGGAGAGAGTGACGATGACTTCGATTATAGGCCGATAAGAGGAACAAGAAGCCTGGCGGAAATATATGAAAGAAGCAATGAAGCGGCTCTGGAGCCGACCCGAATCCAAGAGGCTTTGAAGAATCCGAAATGGGTAAGAGCCATGGAAGAAGAAATGTCGATGATTGAGAAGAATCAAACCTGGAATCTGGTTGACAAACCACCGAACAAGAAGGCCATAGGATTAAAATGGGTGTTCAAGACGAAATTAAATCCAAATGGCTCAGTAAACAAACTGAAGGCGAGACTCGTTGTAAAAGGGTACGCACAAATTGAAGGGATCGACTTCGGGGAGACGTTTGCTCCGGTGGCCCAAATAGAAACAATTCGCTTATTGTTGGCGCTAGCAGCTGAAAGAGGATGGAAGGTGCACCAGATGGACGTGAAATCTGCCTTCCTCAATGGCATTCTACAAGAAGAGATTTATGTCCAGCAACCGGAGGGCTTCGTGGTTAAAGGAAAGGAGGACATGGTCTACAAGTTGAATAAGGCCCTTTACGGGCTGAAGCAAGCTCCTCGGTGCTGGTATGCGAGAATCGACGAATTCCTTCTAAGAATTCAGTTCAACAGAAGCTGCAGCGAGCCGACGATGTATGTGCGGATGGAAGAAAGGGAAGTAACTGTGGTTGCAATTTATGTAGATGATCTGCTTCTTACAGGAAGTTCTGAGAAGCAAACAAATCACCTGAAGAAGCAGTTCAATGAAACCTTTGAGATGACTGATCTTGGAGGTATGAAATATTTCCTAGGCATGGAGATATCTCAACGAGGAGAATGCATTACCGTGTGCCAGAAGAAATATATTCGAGATATATTGAAGAAATTTAAGATGGATCAGTGTAAGGCAGTGTCGACTCCAATCTACCCAAAAGAGAAGTTGGTGAAGAAGGAGGAAAACGATGAAGTTGATAAGAAGAATTATCGAAGTATGATCGGTTGCTTGATGTACATCACAGCTAAAAGGCCAGATGTGTTGTATTCGGTAAGCGTACTTTCCAGATACTTGAACGATCCAGGAAAACAACATGTAGTGGCGGTAAAAAGGATCTTGAGGTATTTGAAGGGAACGTCTAATTACGGATTGGTGTACGAGAAGACTGGAAAGTGCGAGCTCATGTGCTATGTTGATAACGATTGGGGAGGAGCAACTGAAGACATGAAGAATACCACCGGATACTGTCTAACGTTAGGCTCAGCATGTTTTTCATGGACATCGAAGAAGCAAGAATTGGTGGCACTCT
>JAOSBM010020687.1:0-21233 GCA_027568955.1 Erythroxylum tenue
TTATTGGGCTTCAATAATTCCTAATAAGAATAGGGATTAGGTTTTCTCTATAAATAGAGAAACTTATGTCTCATTAGGTGAGAGACGAAAAACCCTAGCCACCTAGACCTTGTGTTCGTTCTTCTTCTGAGAGAAAATTGTGCGGCGTTCAAAAGGTTTTAGAACGTGCTAGCACACACTAGCCACTGCCTGGATCGTTCATCCTCGTGTAAATACCGGTAGAGGACATTCGTGCATTACAGTGTCTACAAATCTGAAAAAGAAACAAATAACAATCCGCGTCAAGAGGTAATTTTGTACGTGTTATAATTTTCGGTTATACTTCTTGTTGTATAGTATGGTCTATTCCACTGCGAATTGTGAATACCCTGGCCATAGGCGATCCAACATAAAGACCAAAATCAATCTTAAGATTTCTACCTTAAATTCATCTTCATGAAGAGTTAGTCTTTGACAAACTGGGGGATGTCTAAAAGTAAGTAAATCTATTGTAAACTAGGAGATGTTTATTATTATTGTTTTTTTGCTTTGGTACTTATTGCAAATTTGGGCTTTCAACCCTAAATTCATCTTATGTATCGGTATGTGTTAGCACATCCATTGTAGAAATCTTTAGAGGTAAGGAAAATCATAAGTTTGTAAAAATTAAAAGGTGTTACAAATTTAGGTTTTCAACCCTAAATTTATATATTGCTTTGGTACATATTTGTACATCTTTGGGAAACGTCTTTAGAGGTACTACTACATGTTTTTGAAAATTGAAACAAAAAGTGATTACACTTTCTAGATGTTTGATAGAATGTCTTTAAAATAATTTTGGTGCTCTATTCCTTATGAATGATAGTATGACAGCCTGTGATGGAATTTTTAGGAAAGAAATTAGTAAATCAATGATTGATTTGTCTTTTTTATTTATGGTTATGCATATATGTTTTGATAGTATATTTAGATTTCATCTTGATCTATTTTGTCAGTAATTAAGGAGAAACGTGAATCTTTTAATATATAAAGATGTTTGATTATTAGTTATGATCTAGTTTTGATAAGAGCTCTCAGCAACCCATTTTATTTTTTTCTTATATTTTTCAAAAGGTTCCTCATGACGAGGAAAGTAATATGAGAGTTTGATATATACCTCTTTATTAATGCCTTCCACATCCAATCTTTATATTTGTTTCAAGAGAGTGGGAAATTGTAAAATAAGTTGGAAGCTTGAGAATATTAAGGCTCTGGAACAATTAAAGTAGATTATACATTTTTATTTATGTTTTAAAAAACTAGCTTATAATATTACATTATATTTAATTATTCTATTGACCATTATTTTTATCCTTTATGCCCAACATTTGTCAATGTTATCAATTTGTAGTTTTCAAAAAACATACTCTCTAAATCATTATGTTAGTTGAAAAAAAAGTAGCTGACAAAGTTCTTACACTATAATGACCAAACATATATCAATCAAAGACACAAAAGATAACTTTATATGTATTACGTAGAACTAGTTATTGCTAGTGGTATCTAGTAACTCTTATTATCGCATATTGTAGAATTACATATTGAAAAAAGGATGAAGATAGATTCACATGTTGTAGATGAAAGTTACGTGCACACTTAGGGTGGCAATATTAAAATTAAATTTGCTTGTAATTTATTCCTTGGACACTGATTTGCATTCCCTGTAACAAAGCTAATAAATAAAATAATTTAGCTTGATTTTTATATAATTATGTTAAAGTGAATTAAAAATTAACATTCTAATTACAGTAATGTATATATACATCCAACATATATACATACACACACACACACACACAACATACACACACACACACACACACACACACACATACATAGATATACTTTTATTTCGCTTATTCCTGCATGTTTCATTACCATTAAACATAATAACCAAAAACTTTAAAGAGTAAATTATGCTCTTTATTAGCAAATTTGCATAAAATGTAGATTCACAGCATAGTCCATATGAATCCTTCATCTCAAGATGCTAAATCATGCTCGACTACATTATGATACCGAATTCCTAAGAAACTCAAATTTTAAATCCCGTCTCATCCTCAACCACACTTTGATAATAGATCATGCTCATCCACACTCTTATACTTATATAGATAAAATTCATAATAACAAGTGTTAAGGCTCTACCTAAGATAGAATATACTAATATATCCAACTTTAAATTTTAAACAATACAAATACTATAAAATCATACACAATTTTAAAGTAAAACACTCAGACAATTTAGTAAATAAGAAAGTAAATAAAGTTCCAAATTAAAACCCAAAATCCATAAATTTAAATCGTTGTGCTTGAAACCTTAATCAAAATCCCCTAACTAAAATCCTAATCAAAATCTCCAAATTGAAACCTTAATAAAAATCCCCAAATCTAAACTTAATCAAATTGAACTCTTAATGACCTAGCAATTAATAATGCCTAAATTACAAACCCTATATCAAACCCTTCCCTATATTATAAACCAAATTTTCACAAACCCATCAGATGGAGAAACATGATTGTAAACTTACCCGGATGGAGAAACATGATCGTAATCTTCCCTTCTCTTCTTACAAGTGTAACAATTTTAGTGGTTATGATTTGTTACCAAGGATTTTCTTCTTTTTGTATTTGCTATTCAAAACTTGGTGTCAATGAAGACTCTTCATGTGACAATGTGTATATACATGACATGATGTCGTATAAAGTATGAGATCATGTGTTACATGGCATAGCCCTAATAGGTTTTGTGCCATATAGCACTAAATGACATCATTTTAATATTATATATTAGGTTTTCTAACAAAGATTAACATTAGGTGGTCGTTTATAATAAAAACTAAACGTTATGGAGGTTAATGATAGTTTTTAAAATTTAGGGAATAACTTGAAAAAAGCATAAAATCATCGTGGTTCTAGTGTATTGACCATTTCGCAAGTTTTTGGCGATGGATCTTCATTGATGACATTAATGGTTACCCTCCAGATAAAGTTAACTTATACTGACACAACAAGCTCCCAACTCATTTTAATCACTTTCTTTTGTCATTTTTTACTTTCCATTCCTGCTAAAGGGTTAAGCTTCCACTTCCCATTAAATTTATCCAGAGTAAAACCATCAATTAGTATTATCATTATAATTATACTATCTATTAAAAAATACATGTACAAGATAAATATTAAAAATTCCATAATAAAATAACCACTAGAAATAAACCAATAAAAATGGATGTTGATAAAATTATAAACACACACTGAGATTTTTGTATGGTTTGACAAAATTATCTACTTCTATGAAAGATATTAATTTTCACTTGGGAGAATAATAAATATATTTTATACTTGTACACACACTCATCATTTTGAAAATACTTTCAAATATGACACTTTTATTACAAATCATTTGTAACCCAAGAAGTTTATGTGTCCCTACGTTCATCTATACAGGGAACTATAAAAAAATGTTGCAAAAGTAAAGAATTGGTACAAAATTTGAATTCTCTTTTAGTGCTTGATACAAATTGGCCTCCAATCATACATGATGAGTCATCAAGCACCATTTCTTTTTGTTTCACAAACATCTAAATAATTATAAAGCCTTAAAATTGTCCTAATATGTCCAAACTCGAAAAGAAGTTTGTATTCCATCTATCAGTTGTATAAATCCACTAGCCAATAATAAGTCTTAACATTTTCTATAATTAATGCAAGCACTTAAGGTCATGCATTATGCTTTAAATGTAAATATTCATATAATAAATGAGACCATAATTTATTCAAGTGATCAAGATAAGGTTAAAAAAAATTATAATAATTTATTCAAGTGATCAAGGTAAGGTTAAAAATAATAATTTATTACATATTAAATGACTTCATTCTTTCTTATTCTTGATCCACTCAACTTGAATTGCCTTGCAACTCTCTTAAATTGTATTTGGTGCTCAACTTTGCTTATATTGATCCTTTGATCACTTTTTCCTTCCATTGAACTTGATATTTCACTTTTTGCTTGAATCTTTTACAAATTAACTCACTATTGTTACAAAAGAAAAATTATTATAAGTAATTTATTTTATCATTATCAAAACTATAAGTTAAGATCTCACTTAGTCTAACATATAATATTCCTCATTTGGATCTAACTGCATCCTTGACTACTTTTCATACCATTTGTTATCATAAATGTCTACAACATTCCATTATTATCCAATAATTCAACTTTTTATTTTTATTTAGAAATTGAATTTAGTTGTTGCTTCTACTTTGATTAATTTCTAATGACTTAACATAAAGCAATTCACCAAACTCCACGTTAAGATAAACCAACTTCTCTAAACTAATCCTAGCCAACTTTTAGCATCTAAAAAGAGTTAGAATTTTGGGTTGTTTGATAAAAGTTCAATGCTTTATAGTTTTAAGGGGACAAAATCACTTTGGATGAAAATCGAGGAGCTGGTGTTGTATGGATGCTGGGAGTGCGACTCTTTTGCAGTTAACATCTCACTTCACAAGCTACTGTTCATCTCTACTATTCATCTTTGTTTTTTCCTTTCGCCCTTGAGTTTACCTCTCCTCCAGTCTCTCTGATGGCCATTCTTCTGCCAGAGGGTCATCTGTCAAAGAAGGTCAGACTCCGGGACTGTGATGAGGATCCTCCCCCCGACCCCAAGCGTACTTATAGTGCGATCTTAGGACAATCGACGGAGGATGTGGAACCAGTGGTCTGTCCTTGGCCTCTCGAGGAGGTTATTGAACCTGAGGAAGGAGATATAACCCCCCTGACTGGGGACGCGGGTACCGGCGTGTTTCTCTCTCAACCGTTCAAGGATAAACTTGATAAACAATGGGAAACTTCTGTTGTTATAAAACTTATTGGTCGTCGTATAGGTTATCGGCTACTCTGCTCCAAGTTGACGTCCATGTGGCGTCCGACAAGCCCTATGAAGGTGATCGATTTGGATTTTGAATTTTTTCTGGTGAAGTTCGTGAACTCTAGCAACTTCCTGAACGCTCTCACTAATGGTCCCTGGGTTATATTTGGCCATGCTCTATCGGTTCAGAAATGGCACCCAGAATTCTGTCCTGCTCTCAGCAGGATCACCAGTGTTGTGACATGGATCCGTTTTCCTGGTCTCTCCATTGCACGTTATCACCCACAGATACTAGCAGCGCTGGGTAATCAAGTGGGCAAAACCGTTAAGCTGGATGAGACGACCCTCCTGACGCAGCGAGGAAGGTACGCACGGGTTGCTGTGACTGTCGACCTTACCGTCCCCTTACGCCCCACCGTGGAACTCGATGGCAAGAAGTTGTTAGTAGCGTATGAGGTCTCCCGATGATATGTTTTACTTGTGGCTTGATCGGTCACGATACCACCAAATGTCCTTTAACTACGCCGGCTTCCAACGGTTCCTTGTCGTCGGATACCGTTCCTCCCCCGCTCCGACGACCCGTGGACACTGGAGAGGCTGCTCGGACAGACGAGCAAGTGACTAGTTATGGCCCTTGGACTATGGTACAACGCAGAGCTCCTCCTCCCTCCGCCCAATGACGAGTCACCTCGGCCTCCGTTCCACGCCAGAATCGTCGAGAACCTCCTTTGCAACGGTCGAATCTGCAGGTGGGCGGGTCACAATTTGGAGCGTTGTCAGAGGTAGAGGCTAGTGCTCAAGACACTGTGCCAGCAGCAGATCACACTGCTCCACGTGAGTTGACGGGTGTAGGTGCCAGATTTAGTTTCCCAGATTTCGTTAGTATGGGACCAAAATTGGGTTTCGATGGGCCTAACCATTCTGCTGGTTCTAAACGAACTACTCGGACTCAGTCCAAAGGCAAAGCTAAAGTGACTTCTAATACAGCGAGTTCATCACCTTCCCGGTCCGACAACCGCACCCAGGTAGGTGCGACCAGCAGCTCTGAGGTATCCCTTATTCCCACAGTTCAGAATAAAAACATTGCTATCTCGATGAATTCCCACTCTGAATTAATTTGTGATACCACGGTCATCCCGTCCACTAATTTAGTGGCGATCGAGACTTGTCCCCTGCAAGACGGGTCGGAGAACTTGGTTTTGCCCAGTGGCGACCCAGGTTCAGCATTATTGCCTCCCTCTGAGCCTCCCGATGAAGCCACAGAGGCTTTATCTTCCCAGAAAAATGAGACCCACGAAATGGATATCCTTGAGAGCGACACCCCGGGCACTCTCTCGGACACCATTCCTGCTCCCTCAGATGAGCCGATGCCCGACCACCGCTCCGTTAATTGATGTCCATTCTTTTATGGAATTGTCAGGGGGCGGGGGGCCGGCATTTTCGGGTTATCTTACGTAATTATTTACGTATTTATAACCCTGGTCTTATGGTTTTGTTCGAACCTCGCATTAGCGGGAGTAGGGCTAACAATGTGATCAAGCATTTCGGTTTTGACTTCTCCTTCCGCGTCGAAGCTGTCGATTTTTCGGGAGGCATTTGGCTTCTTTGGAAAGCTGGTATTGAGGTCTCAGTGGTCATCGCCCATCGCCAGTTCATTCATACGAAAGTCAAGTATGGTGACAGTTGCTTTGATTTTACGCCTGTCTATGCTAGTCCTCAACCGCAGTCTCAAAATATTCTTTGGAATCTTCTCGGTTGGATCCGTCAATTTCTTTCTGGCCCCTGGTTGGTTGGGGGTGATTTCAATGCTAAGTTGGAGACTTCTGATAAATAAGGGGCGCTTCGGGTACTCGCATTGTGAACCCTCTTTTTAGGAATTGGGTTAATCAGAGTGAGTTACATGATCTGGGTTTCCAGGGCTCCAAATTCACTTGGCGTAGAGGCCTTATCCAAGCCCGTTTGGACCAAGTTTTTAGCTCGACTTCTTGGCTCCAAGCTTTTCCCCAGACTATCAATCAACACTTACCTTTTTTGGGCTCCAACCATCGTCCTTTGTTACTTCGCTTCATATTCCCCCAAACCCCTGTCCCGCGAAGTCCTGGCTTTCGCTTCCAAAATGCTTGGCTTGCTCATCCTGGTTTCAGTGCGGTGGTTTCTGATCATTGGCTTCCGGCCGATACGACCTTCAGCAATTCTCTGCATCAGTTTGCTATGCATCTTACGCGTTGGAATCATGATGTTTTTGGCAATATCTTCCATCGCAAACGTCGACTGCTTGCCCGGTTAGACGGTATTCAACGTGTTATGCAGTTTGACCAAGCGACCGAGCTTTCTGACTTAGAGCACCGTTTGCGCAATGAACTCATCCAAGTGCTGACTGAGGAAGAGCTCTATTGCCATCAACGCGCCAAATGCGATTGGTTGTCCAAGGGCGACCGTAACACCAAATTTTATCATACAGTGACACTCGCTAAACGGAGGAAATTGAAAATTGATTGCCTTTTTGATGCCGCTGGCTCTCCTGTGTCGGGCACGGATGGGATTCGAGATTTAGCGAGGAATTTCTTTATCAACTTATATACGCCTACTAATGGGGGAGTATTCCTTTGCCTATCTCTGGCGAATTTCCTCGGCTTTCTACAGATCAGCTTCATGACCTTGAGCGCCCCTTCCATGCTACAGAAATCCGGACGACTGTCTTTTCCATCAATCCCAACAAAGCCGTGGGCATTGATGGTTTTAATGCCCTTTTCTTCCAAAACCAATGGAACACCGTCGGTCCTTCGGTGGTTACCATGATTCACAATATTTTCCGCATGGATCATTGGGAGAAAGATTGGAACCGCACTATCCTCGTTTTACTTCCTAAGATTCCGGTTCCTACCCGTATGCCTCAGTTTCGACCCATAAGTCTCTGTACTGTGTTATATAAAGTGATCGCTAAACTTCTTGTCAATCGGTTGAAACCTCACATGGATTACCTGGTCCAAAAGAATCAATGTAGTTTCATTCCAGGCAACCAGATCTCAGACAATATCATCATAGCCCAGGAAGTGATTCATTCGATGAGGAAGAAACGAGGGCTCCACGGGTACCTTGCGCTAAAAGTTGACCTCGAGAAAGCCTATGACAGGTTGCGCTGGGATTTCATTCGGGATACTTTAACTGACATCGGGATTCCGAGTTCTCTCATTAGGGTCATTATGAAGTGTGTCACCACTGTGTCCTTCCAAATAGCTTGGCAAGGCACTCTTTCTGACCCGTTTATGCCGTCCCAAGGCCTTCGACAGGGGGATCCCCTTTCGCCCTACCTTTTTGTGCTTTGTATGGAGCGTCTGGGACAATTAATCTCTCATTCTGTTCACCAAGATCAGTGGAAACCTATTCGTTTAAGCTCTTCGGGTCCTCATTTATCGCACTTATTTTTTGCGGACGACCTGGTCCTCTTTGGCGCCGCTACCGTGGTGCAAACGCAGGTCATCTCTCAGATTCTGGACACTTTTTGCAGGGCTTCCGGTCAAAGTATTAATTTCACAAAAACCCGGGTTTTTTTTTCTTCTAATGTCTCTCGCTCTACCGTTCGTCGTCTTAGCAGAGAGTTGCAGGTTACCCCTACCACCAATCTTGGGAAATACTTAGGTGTCACGTTGATTCATGAACGGACAACGCGCAATACTTATCAGTATATTTTGGATAAAGCCCAACAAAAGCTGTCTGCTTGGAAGACTCGAATGTTATCTCTCGTCGGTCGCGTTACTCTCGCTCAGTCCGTTATCTCGTCCCTACCTATCTTTACTATGCAAACGGTTCGTCTTCCTCGTCACCTGTGCGACGACTTGGAAAAAATAATGCGGGATTTCATTTGGGGGTCTCAGGATGGCAGTACGAAAATCCACCTGGTTAAGTGGGAGGAAGTTTGTACCCCCAAGAAAGCAGGGGGTTTAGGGCTTAAGCGCATTCGGTCTATGAACGATGCTCTCCTTACTAAACTCGGTTGGGCCCTTATTTCTAAACCTCAGGCTTTAAGGGTCAAGGTTCTGAGAGCTAAGTACCGGGTCGACACCCCCCATCTCCCTTTGACAATTGCTAGGCACGGCGCTTCGGCTTTTTGGAGGGGGCTCACAGCGATTTGGCATGTTGTGCGTCAAGGTGCTACTTGGCACATTGGTAATGGCCGCAGCATTCTTTTTTGGCTCGACAACTGGCTAGACGACTGGGGACCTCTCTATTTATTGGCCCCCACTGAAATCCCTGATAATATTTTGCATGCTACTATTTTTTATTTTCAGGATGCGAGTGGCAACTAGGCTTGGCCTTCATTTCATCCGTATCTCCCAACCACTGTGTGTATGGCTATTGCTTCCGCCCGATCTCCCAGCCACGACCAAGCTGAGGATCAATTGGTCTGGGGCTCCACCGTCAATCGGAGGTTTACTGTAGCGTCTGCTTATGACATTATTGAGTCTATTTCTCATGCAGATTTGAACAGGGATTGGGAGGACATATGGAAGTGGGCGGGCCCTCAGCGCATCCGGTCGTTTCTCTGGCTAGTGGCTAAAGGCAAATTGTTAACCAACAAGCAACGGGTGACCCGTCATTTGACAACGGAAAATGGGTGTCATTTCTGTGGCCAAGAGGAGTCTATTCTTCATGTTTTACGGGATTGCCCTCGAGTGTATTCCTTCTGGCACAAATTCCCTCCCGACATGATTGATGGGGAATTTTTCACTCACGAGGAGGACCGATGGCTCCGAACAAACCTTCGAAGTCATGTTACCTTCCATCTGGCTGCGTGGCCTACTCTTTTTGCTGTCGCCTGTTGGTTTCTTTGGAAATGGCGGAACAGCAGCATCTTTGAACCGGACTTTGTTTGGCCGCTCGGTGGTCTTCAAATTGTCATGGATTACACTTTATGGATTACCAAAGCCAGTGAGGTGGAACACCGAGTCTTTCCGTCTCAAGGGCCTCCGTTGGGTTCTCTAGTAGGATGGGATAAACCCATTGCCGGCTGGGTTAAACTTAATACCGATGGTACCGTGAACCCGGAGTCCAATATTGCTTCCGCCGGTGGCGTTATCCGCAATTTCCAGGGACATTGGTGTGTAGGCTTCTTACACAATATCGGCCTCGGAGAGCCTCTGGTAGCGGAACTCTGGGGGGTGTATTCTGGTCTCCATCTGGCTTGGGATTGGGGCTATCGGCGTGTTCTTGTGGAAGTGGATTCGTTGGAAGTAATAAATATTCTTTCATCTTCACATAGTAGTTTGACTGAGGTCTGGTTTTTGGTGACAGGTATACAAGACTTGCTTCTTAGAGAATGGGAGCTGCACCTTCAACATACCCATCGTGAAGGCAATCACTGTGCGGATCACTTGACCTATCTAGCTTCATTCGCAGCGCAGGGCCTTCATACCCTTCAGGAGCCACCACCAAGCATTTTGGAGGCTCTTTCTCGAGACCGAGCTGGAGAGCTCTATCCTCGAACCCTTCATAGGGGTTTAAGTACTAGGCATTAGTTTTTGCTTTTGTTTTATTTCCTTGTATTCAAAAAAAAAATCGAGGAGCTCTAAAGGTGAATGAAGTCATTTAGTTTGTTGTAATTTCAAAGTTAGCTACTTTAGAGAGTTGTTACTTGTCTTGGAGCGGAAAAAAAAAAGTGGGGTTGGATGATAATAGACTTCAACAAGTTAGTTCATAACAGTTCACAAATAGGATACATCCAAAAATTAAAGAGTTTGAATTTTAAAATTAAATTTATAGATTAAGTTTGGATTTTATGATGAAGTTTAAAATATATAAGTAATGATTTTAAGCTATATAAAAATTATAAAAAAAATTAAGCTTGATTTAATATTTATAAATGATCTATGATTATTTTAACTTGTAATTATTGTCCAATAATTTTTTGGATGTTATATGGTTTTAGAGTTATCATAATTATAAATATTAAGGTAAGTTACGTCAAATATGTTGACCTTTAAGGGTTTTATCGAAAATATTATTACCTCCATTTTCTAACACTAAATAACACCACTTTTAAGAGTCCATTCACATCTATTCCAAAATTGTTGGTGTTACCAAATTTTATTAACATTGCTGACGTGTCACATTATGTGAGACAAAGTTATAGCCACAATAAATAATATGATTAAATTGAAAAAAAAATCATTAGCTTACCCTCTATCTTGCTTACTCCCTCTCCCCTCTACCAAGTTAGGGATTAAATAATTCAACTCTCCCTCTCTCTTAGGGGTTAAAGAATACAAGTCTCTCTTCCCAAAATCAATATATGCAATAGAATACCTATTAAATATTTTAAGAAAAAATATGTAATAAGTGATTCTTGCTAAAATTGATCTGACCTATAAGAAGATGAGTAAACTCTAAACATTTCTTATTTTATATTGATTTTATGTCTTTATTCCACATTGTATAGTTTGTTTAGTTTGTATTTTTTATCAGTCCCTCCATTTTTTCTTATATTTCCTTTCCCTACTAAAAAATAAATCTTTTTATTGTTTTTATTTTTGAATTTGTGCCTTCTGCATTTGTTGATTTTAGGGTGTAATGTGTTATGAATACCTTACTATTGTCAACTTTTTTGGGTTTGTTAGTATAATTAATTAAATGTATTGGAGTTTCAAACCTTAGGGATTGATGGACTTCCATATTAATTATGTTTGAAAAAGGAGACCAAAATATTCCAAATATTAATGCACATTTTTACATAACTTACTTTATAAAAAGATTCAATGACGTCCTTGAACAAGCTCACAGGAAAGGACTAAATCAAAAATTCCAAACACTATAAAAGACTACAGTTAGTTAATTACATAACTAAGTTTACAAGTATTATGAAAATAATAATAATGCTAGTCTATATGTAGTCATATATGTACTTCAAGACACTAAGATAACAAATTTGAAAATAGAAATCCATATTATTTTCAATATTATATCACATTATTCCTTCTCAAATATACTAGATTTAGAAACTATAAGCATCATAAAAGCAATGGCCATAAGATAATTATAGAGATCTAATCCTAGCGGAAATTATAACATTATGTATCTAGTTTACATTATTATCATTTCCAAAAGATTGGAGCTTGGTGTGAGATAATCATAATAGGAAACACTAGATAATGTAACTAAAAATAGCGCAATAACATATATGTTTCAAGCCAATTAGTAGTATATAATATGAAACTAGAAAGCATATCTAACTCAACTACATCTATATTCTATAAGATATAAATGGTAATAACAAGTACATGAATGGACAATAGGCTTTTAACTTAAATGATATTACAGTGACAAGCATAATTACACCAAATGTTATAATTCATATTTTCATATTTTCAAGTTATACACACCATATATAAATGTGATAGAGGAAAAGAGGTATTCCAAGATCAAGTAGAACTACCCATGTTCAATCTCAAGATTCAGTTGCTTTAGGTAGAGCAACATAAGTTATAACTCAAGAGTCTACTATTGAAAGGGGGGATTATGAATGAAGCTTCATATGCTAGAAGGGGAACTTTAAGTGAAGCTTAAATATTAAGATAAGAGCTTCAAATATTGGTGTAAAAAGAATCAATAGAAGTTATCACTGGTGTAGGTATATCAATACTCTCTAAGGGTAGAAATTGGGGAATGGTGAAGACTCCTAGTTATGGTGTGACAATTGGAATGACAAAAGTCCATTAATCATGAGAAATAAGCTTCTACACTTAAGGACTAAAATTTCTTTAGATGCTTGAGTTTCCTTACTAATACAGTATGGGGATTGGTGCTGTAATTTTAAAGGTTCCTCTTTATTAACAAATTATTTACCTCAGCTCCATCATTTGCATAGGGAAGACAATATGATTTGGATAGCTAACAGCAATAGGTCTTTTACAAATGATTCTTGCTATAAAATTAATAGAACTTGTTTGGAGAATGCATCATAGTATGAAGTAATATGTAAACAAACTGTAAATATCAAATGTACTTAATCAGTTGGCTAGTTATAAAGAACAAGATTAGAACTAAGGACAAATGGTTTAGTACGTATTATCCTATTTGTGTCTCACACAAAGGAGAGGAGGAAGATAGAAATAATCTTTTCTTCCAATGTAAGTACTCGAAAGTCATTTGGAGTAGGGTGTTACATCTTTTAATACAGCATTATCAATCATATGAATGAAATAGGGTCTTGGCATGGGTTATCAAAAAGTCTAAGGAATTCAAGCAAAATGGAGGCTTTTCAAAACGACTTCCATATCTACAATCTACTCAATATGGTGAGAAAGAAATAATATAATCTATAAAAGGGAAGCCATTGGAAAACATCATGATAGCAAGGAATGCACAAAGCAACCTTACTTCAAGCATGAAAATTGGATGGAATTTTTGAAACTTTGATATCAGGAATATTGTATTGAATAATAGCTAGTTTGTAACATGTATTTCATTTTAATGATGTAATAGCTTTTACTGTTAATAAAATCTTTCATTCATCTTTCAAAAAAAAGGTAGAAAAATTAAGCAAAAGGTAGTAAGGGACAAGAGCAGAGGCATTATAATAAACTCAGTAAGCATTTAAACAATAAAAATAAGGGAAAGAAGGAAGGAAATTCAAGTCTATGGTGTCTATATATGTTAAGGTAACAATTACTTAAATAATTATTTAATTCTTAAATGCTGAAAAACTAAGAATATATAAAGCTAACACTAAATTAATGTTTTTGGATGTGGGTAGCAAGCTTGAAGTCTATCAAAGTAGGAGACAACACACATCAAGTAATATCACTTAACAATGACAACGAGTTAGAATTATCAAAAAAGAAAGAGTTCAAAAATAGTCCTACAAGATTTTTTATTACTCTTTTACATTTTATATATCCAATGTGCTATTGTTGTTATGTATGAGTATTTTCAACTTATATTGCAATATATACTTTATTTTCTATGAATTTTTTAACTATAACATGTTGTTGTTTAATGCAAAGGTGTTTTGTGTACTAAATGTTTTTTATGGACACTTCTAGTAATATACATTTATAATTTTCATTATAATTAACTACCTTTGCTTTTGTGTTAACAATTGGAGTTTCATATTACCAATAGCACCTGTCAAACTATAAAATTTATATAAATAATTAATTGTCCTGTCATATGCATGGGTGTTTTGTGTACTAAATGTTTTTAAATGGACACTTCTTGTAATATACATTTATAATTTTTATCATAAATAAGTACCTTTGCTTTTGTATTAACAATTGAGGTTCATATTACCAATAACATCTGCCACACTATGAACTTTATATAAATAATTAATTGTCCTTCCTTCAACATATGTCATATATAAATAGCCATACCTTTACAATAAATCATAAGAGTACTTTTAATATGATCGATATTTTCCCTAGGCAATTTTTAAACTTATTTTTCTTCTAATCTTAATCTCCTTTTTTAACAAATAATTTTCAGCGTCAATCTTCTTAAACTTTTCATAGATTTATTCATAATTCTTTCTCCTTCACTTTTTCTTATAATGAATGATTCAATTCCTTTTTTTAATGCTACTTGATAGTAGAAAATCTTGGTTAATGTGCTTGGTAATTCTAATTAGCAACAACAATGGGTCGAGCAGTCTGAAGTCTAATCGGCCTAGCTTGGCCCATTTTTTAATTTTAAAATTAAAAAATGATATCATTTTATCAGTCGGACCATGCTGAAATCAAGTCCAACTCAAAGTTCGGTCAAACTAGGACGAGTCTGTTGACTTCATGCTAAGCCGACCTTATTTACCATCCCTATTTTTAATGTTAAGATTAAAATAATGAGAAGGCAAAATAAAAGTTTAGTCACCAGCTTACGTTGACAAAACACTACTCTTTAACTCCTAACATGAAGTTTAGGCAAAAGTAAAAATAAAATGAATCAGCATCCTAACAAAACGTCTTGTTTACATGAAGCACAAGAACATTTCTCCTGTTAGAGAAAGGTACTTTGTCTTCTCTCTAACCTTTAGCCTTTACTACTGCTTTTATCTTCACCAAACCTTACTACTCTCTTAACATCTTGCTGCTCTCATGATATCACCCTATTCCATTCTTCCTTGTCATCATTCCCTGAGACTCTTCTTCACCTTCAAATCGTTTATTTCTTTCAAATTCTTGATCTTTCCCTTGTCTGTCTTTGCTAGAGTTGCAAGG
Source organism: Erythroxylum tenue (assembly GCA_027568955.1). Lineage (NCBI taxonomy): Eukaryota > Viridiplantae > Streptophyta > Magnoliopsida > Malpighiales > Erythroxylaceae > Erythroxylum > Erythroxylum tenue. Next base: position 15,098 of record JAOSBM010020687.1, read on the forward strand.
GTTATAAGGTCTTTTCTCCTTTCTTACACTCTCCCGCCTACTCTTATTTCCTCTTTTAGCACTTGCACTTTTCCATCTAACCTCCCTATCAAAGGTTATTTACCAAGCAAACTATGTAGATTTCCGATCCCACTACACAACAAAACAATTCTAGGGAGGACTTTACCCTAACCCTCATCGTCTGCACCGAAAGCTCACCCTCCTCTACTTCAATCTTCTTCTGCATCAGCCTCACACTTCACCACTGCCTTAGCCCAAACTTTTCCTTCTTCTTCTTCAACCATTCCTTCACCTGAAAAGAGAACATGGAAGTAGGTGTTAAGGGGCTCCTCAGATCTCTCATTGCATTTCTGCCCTCCCAAGACAGATGTTGTTAGGGTTATTGTCTCCCCAGATATGCAAATTCTGTAGGAAGGTGTCAAATCTTGGGAGAACTCCCTCATAATGGTCTTCGAGGACAACAGACTTTCATTTCCTGTTATTGAAAAATGGGCTCAATCAGTATGAAAAAACAAAGGCTTTATTGAAGCATTAGTAGCAAAAGACAAATACATTATGTTCATCTTTTTTTTCCAAAGCTCAAGCATTAAAGATTGTAGAAGAAGGGTCATGGCATGTGTCAAATTTCCCTCTTTTTGCAACCTTGGCAGCTAGGTTTTCAGATTGATTGCAACAAAAATAGACATGTCCCAATATGGGTAAATCTCTATAACGTTCCTCTTAAATATTGGACAACAAAAGGTTTGAATATGATCGCTAGTTTTTTTAGGCAAACCCTATATTTAGATGATAATACAGCGAATAGGAAGAGGTTAAGGTATGTTAGAATCTATATTAACATGGATCTTTACAGAAAACTATCCTGATTATGAGATTGGGACTTGATAGATCTCTACACGAGGATAATGTGTCAGTCCAATACCAATGGAAGCCCTCGCTTTCTTCTTAAGGTAAAAGATGGATTCTTAGGGGTAAAACTTTCCAAAGGGATTATTATGAGGAGCTAATGGGTGAGGGGATCATCAACCAAGAGAATGGACTGATTGAGGAATCAGTACCGTGCAACAACACAAATGAAGGACATGAGGAAATTTATATAGCAACTGCTGGGAAAGGGGTATTTGTCGTAGCTGATGGTAGAAAAGTACCTATTAAAGCTGTTTGATGGGAAAAAGGCTATAGCGATTACTGCTGATAGTAAATCTACTATTATGGGTAGGGAGACTATAGTGAATGAACAACCAGTTAACTCTAATGACATTTCCAATGGTCTTAATCAGATGGTTAATACTTTTCCACCTCCTGAGGACAATAAGGATGATGATCCTCTTTTTGGGCAATTTTTGACACCTACTAAAAGGAAATCCAATAGGAGCAAAGGTAAGGGCTCCAAAAATAAAATCATTTGATTTATGAAAGTCATCGCATGGAATGTAAAGGGGATCAACTGCCCTAAAAAACTTTCAGCTTTAAGGGATTTTGTCTATAGCACAAATCCATGGATTTTTGCTTTTTTTGAAACCAAAATTAGATTTGAGAATATTAGACTTTTGAATAAACTGGGCTCTAGATGGAAATTTATCTCCAAACATCAAGCCCATAGCTTTGGGAGAATAATTATTGGATATGATCCCTCTTTGGTGGATGTCCACGTTTTTGTCATAGAGATGCAAGCTATTCACCTGAAATGTAAACTTCTTCAAGTAAATTTTGATATCTTTATCTCTTTTATCTATGGTGCTAATCATGTTTTCCAAAGGAAACTCTTATGGGAAAGCTTATCAAAGTTCCACAATGGACCTTGGCTTCTATGTGGAGACTTCAATTATACTTTATATAGAACTGAAGCTGATGGAAACTACAGCTTGAGAAACTTCTCATCTGACTTCAATGACTATGTGGGTAAATTGGATATCTTTGACCTAAAGTCGCAGGGTCACTTCTACACCTGGAGTAACAAACAAACTGGAAGATGGGCTTTGAGGAAAAAATTGGATCAGACATTGGTGAACAAAGAATAGATTACATAGTTTCCTAATAGTGTATCTACTTTCCTGGATCAATTATTCTCAGATCATACGCCTATACAGATAGAGAATCACCTTCAAAACCAAAGTAGAAGAGGTCCTTTCAGGTTTAGCAATCTTTTGATAGATCATAATGGTTTTTTCGAGGCTCCAAAAGGGTGTAGAGGTTTTAGTTGAAGGAACACAACAATTCATTTGTATTTAGAAGCTTAAGGCTATCAAAATGGAGATGAAAAACCTAATAAGCAAAAGAACTTCATCCGCATAATAAGTTGTTGCTAAAGCTAAAGAAGAATTAGAAGCTATACAAGATAAGCTTGCTATAGATCCTGCTAATCTTATCCTATCGAGTACTGAGAAGATTCTTTTGATGTCTTATTTATCCAAAGTTAGGGATCATGACAACCTGATGGAACAACGAGCCAAATTTAATTGGCTAAAAGATGGTGCAAGGTGTTCTAAATTCTTCTTTAACTCTATTTTAGCCTGGAGAAATACAAATAGAATACGTTCCCTCAAGTTACAAGATAGAGAGGAAATTTCTCATCAAAAAGACCTTCTAAAGGAAGCAGAGAGATACTTTAAGAGTTTCTATGGTTCTTCTCGTACTCAAGCAACTACTACCCCTCTTTCCTCCTTAATACAAAATAAGATCTCTCAAGAGCAAGCTACAACACTCATTAAATCAGTGGGGGAGAAAGAAATAGAAGAGATAGTTTTTCAAATGCATCCTAATAAATCTCCTGGACCCGATGGATTTAATGGATACTTCTTTCAAAAGACATGGCACGAAACTGGCCCTATGGTAAAGAAAGCAATTCTAGAATTCTTCTCTAGGGGAGTACTATTAAAGGAGATCAATAAAACTCGTATTTTTTTGATTCCCAAATCCTCTTGCTCTTCGTCTTTGGCTGACTATAGGCTTATTGCTTGCACCAACTTCCTTTACAAGGTAATTTCTAAAATCTTAGCAAGTAGGCTGAAGTCAGGCTTGGATTCACTGATCTCTGATAATCAAAGTGCCTTTTTACATGGTAGAAGGATTAGGGATTATATCTCTATTGTCCAAGAACTAATGAAAGGGTATTAGAGGAAGAATAGCCCTCCTAACTGTATCATAAAAGTGGATTTCAAGAAAACTTTTGATCATGTGGAATGAGATTTTATCCTTCAGACCTTAAGGTTTTTGGGATTCCTAAATGAGTTTTCCAGATAGGTTAAGGCCTGTATTACCACTCCATCTTTCTTCATTCTGGTTAATGGTATGCCAATCGATATCTTTAAGAGTGCAAGAGGACTAAGACAAGGAGATCCCATCTCCCCTTATCTCTTTATCATATGCATGGAGATCCTAAGTCAATTGATTCTTCGGTAGGTGGGTAATAATAAGGATTACAAATTTCATAGTAAATGTAGGAGGGTTAAGGCTTATTAACTTATGCTTTGCTGATGACCTGTTGCTATTTTCCAAGGCCTATGGTAAATATATTGAAGCAACTCTGTCTTTGTTTAAAGACCTTTCAGGGTTAGAGGTTAACCTTACAAAAATCCATTTCATTCTAACTGTCAATGTTACTACAATGGAAAATAGAATCTCTATAATCATAGGGATGAGTAGGAAGCCAGCTCCTTTGACTTATCTGGGACTACCGATGACCATAAAAAGAATACAATTTTCTGAATGCTTTACCTTAATAGAAAAAATATAGAGAAGGCTAAGCAAGTAGTCTAATATGGTTCTCTCTTTTGGTGGGAGATTGCAACTCATTAAATATATTATGAATTCCCTCCATGTTTACTGGTCCTCCAACATATCACTAGCTAAAGGAGTCATCAAAACCAACAAGAAGCTATTTAGAAGATTTTTGTGGGAAACTTAAACTCGGACAGACACTTTGCTAAGGTTAAATGGTCAGAAGTTTGCAAAAGGAAAAAAAGAGGGGGATTAGGATTGATCTCTATTGCCAATTTTAATGAATCAGCATTGATCAAAAATCTATGGAACATCCTATTGAACAAGAAATCTCTATGGATTCGATGGTTCCATAGCTACATCCTTAAAGGATCTAGCCTTTGGTCTATTCCTCTAAAACCTTCCTTTTCCTGGCCATTGATTTAACTAAAGTTAAGACCCATCTTAGAACCTTTGACGTGTTGTAAGGGTGGAAATGGTGAAAAGGCTTATTTATGGTTTGATAATTGGACTGGCAAAGGCCCCCTAATTATATTTGCTCAAGCTCTTCAGGTTTTGAACGAACTTCCTATCAACTCGAAAGTAAATTCGATCATTCTAAAGGGCCAACGGAACATTCCTTCGGAATTGCAATACCTCACTCCTAATTACCACCCTAATTTAGGTAGAGAGGAAATATTCCAATGCTTCAATCTACCTCCAAACACCTTCAATATTGCGAAATTCAAAAAGTGTCAGAATCAAAATAATTCAAGGCAAATATGGTTTCCTGTCATTTGGCACAAGTCACTCATACCTAGTTACTCCATTCTTCTTTAGCTTGCTGTGCTAAATAAGCTAAGCACAATGGACAGAACGCACTATATTACTTCCAATTCTATTTGTGTCCTCTGTGAGTTGGAGGAAGAATCAAGGAATCACTTTTTTTTTCCTCTGCCCTTTTTCCCAGTTTATATGGGAGAAGATTCAGGAGTTGTTTCTTATTTCTAATGCAGGAACAACCTTCGTGGAAGCTCTTGATTGGCTTCTGAAGATGAACCATACTCGTAGCTACAACAAACAGATTTATGTCATCTCCTTCGCCTCCTCCACTAAGGATCTTTGGCGAGAGAGAAACATCAGACGTTTTCAGAACATTGCACGTTCCAGAAATGAGGTACTCTACTCTTTAATTGGTGGAATCAAAGAGAAAATCCTCTATACTATTAGGTCAGAAAGAGTTTGCCCAAATCTAACCTCATCATGGAGAATTAATTAACATACAGAATTGGTTAACTATCTCTTAAAAGAGTAGAGCAAGTAAGTACCTGGAAAAGACGAGTTCTTCCCCTTTTCATGTGTAGCGCACGTCTGCAGACTCTGAATATTCTAACCCACGTAAGAACAGCTTCATATCTACGAGTAGAGAGGACGTTCAAGAAGTTACTTTGGAAATCATCCATCACCTGAAGATCCTCTTTCAGAACTTACTGATCGCCAGTCACCCAATCCCTAATTTGGTAGGGTTGGGTGAACGAGGGAAGGTGTGATTTGCGCTTATCCCATTTTTGTCAAACACCTCGTACGTTGTTTATATTAAACATTGTCGTTGCTCTATCTGAAGACACCAATGTATGCTTAAACGTTGTCGTTTCCTTGTATTTGGTGGTTTGTTCATGTGTACATGTGTGGACATCCCGTTATTAATACAATTCTTTACTTTTTCAAAAAAAAAAAGAGCATTTCTCCTGTTCAGTTCTCTTACACTACGAGAAGCCTTCAGTTGCCTTTTCAAAACTTTGATAAGAGACTGGTTGTTTCAGCTTTTTTTGAAAGTTTCAAAAGTTTTTTTTTTCTATTGCAAAAATTATTTTAAGAAAAAAATGAGTGTTTGATTGAAAATTTTAAAAACGCTTTTGAAGTAGAAATAGCTTTTTTAAAAGTCAAAATACAGTTTTTTTAGAAGCTAAAATTGGAAACTTTTCAGAAAAATCCCAAATTTTAACTTTTTCAGGTAGACAAAATCGCGTCACTTACGTATATATCAAAAATTTGAGACGCCTCTTTCTTTCTTTGGCTTTCTTCTGTTCTCACATACTCACAACTCTCGTCTTCTCTAATCACTCACATATCATCTTTCAGATGACACCATACTCACAAGTTTGTTGAAATATTATTTGTTGTTGGGTGTCGGCGTTACCTTCCTCTCTACGTTTATGTTGCATGCTTGGCCCTCCACAAGTCAGAGAAGAAGGCTTTTCATTGGCTGCATGGTTTTCAAAGGTGGTGGGCGTTTTCATCTTCAACAAATTCAGCTTGGTTGGTTGCATGCAAATTCAACAATATACAATTGGTTGGTGGGCATGCAATGAATTTAGAAGGACGGCATGCAAGGATGTCAACAAATTATGGCGCAGTAGCTTGAAGATTTTGGAGG
>JAOSBM010023202.1:0-34873 GCA_027568955.1 Erythroxylum tenue
AGCACTATACAAGTCGAGTTACAGGAGTACAAGTCGACTTATACCTGGATAAGTCGACTTACAGGAGAAAACAAGTCGACTTATAGTACTGTATAAGCATAAGTCGAGTTACATCAGATGCACAAGTCGACTTATACTTACACCTCTTGATTTGGAACATTTTGGGGCAGCCTTATAGTTTCCATCTTCACATGCCTCGTTAACTCAACTAACTGCATAGCCAATTATTGGTTCGAGCTCACTTCATGAACTCCAACTCTTGTTCCCCTCATGCTCTTTTGTTGAAAATTAGCCCTCCCTAACATTCCAAAGATTTCATACATTTCTTCAGTCGCCCACTCTCTTATAACTCCTCCTACTGTATCTTCGATTGTCCTCTCTCCTATAACTCCTCTAGCTGCATTGTCCATCGTGTACTGGCACTGTTGCATCAACCCATCATAAAAAAATTGTTTTATCATGTGAAGTGGAAAATGATGGTATGGAAATTTTACCAACAAGAGATTAAAGCATTCCCACACCTTGTGGAATGCCTCTCCCTCCATCTGACTAAAGGTAGCTATCTTGGAGTGCAACTCAGATGTCTTTGATTGGAATAGAATTTTCCCATAAATTTGTTATACAACTCTTGCCATTTAGTCAATGAATTGGGTGGAAAAGCCACCCCTTGGCCCAATCCTTCAATGTGTATGGGAAGCACCTCATCCTAAGTTGATCCCATTTAAGCTATCCAAAGGGAATGTTTGGAGAGTGGTATAGAATTCCCAAATGAAATTTAAAGGGTCTTCATTTTGAATCCTATAAAAAGATGTCAGCATTTTGTAATGGATTCTCTTCAATTCGTAATTTTAAGCTTCCTCACCTAAATGTATACACGATGTCACGATACCAATCAATGGTTTGGTGTACTCCTTCATCACCAATTGCCTTTCACCCATCTTATAGTTAGTCACTTGATCCTCACGCTTGGGTTCTTCGCGATGGTCTTTAGATTCCCCTTGAGGTCTTCATCTTCTATGTATGTTATCAATAAAAGGGACGGGTTCACTATCTAAAAAACTCCTTCCTAGTATAAAATAAGTGAATTCACTACCTAAAGTTCTGCTACCTAACACAAACTAACTACGGAAAGTACTAAATTAATAACAAAATTACAAAACACATTAACAAAATTACAAAATAAAATATTCATGCATGAACAAACACAAACAATCAAATTCAGTTTAGTAAAAAAATCAAAATTAATTCCAAGTTTAAACGCTAAACACCTCCTTAGCAATGGCGCCAAAAACTTGTTTTGCCCAAATAAGTTTTAAAATGCCTAGGTTATCCTACTCGCAATTATACGAGATAATTGTAGTGATTACACAGGGTCATCTCCCAAGGAGGTGAAATTGGTCCACTCAAATTAATTTTGAACAAAAATGAAAACAGATGTAATCCCAAACACTATATCCCAATTTTTTTAGTAAAGACTTTAAAGGAAACCTCAAAATTAAATTGAAAAGTAAATGAAATTAACTGGAAGCAAAGACGAATAGATTAATCGAAATGGAAGACTCTTGATAATTAATTTTTCTAATTTAATTTCCTATGCATGATTAAGGGAAATGATTGGATAGTTATCTTACTAAAATTAACAGTTGGGTTCTATATCCACTTAAATAATGAACTAATCTAACTTTCGTATTTAACAAGTTATTATCCTAGTTAATTATGGAAACCTGACTACTAATTACCACTTAAATTAACATATTTCTAGTTCTTAACCTAAGCGTCCATAGTTTCTCGATCTTTATTAAATTTATGCTCTTGGTCCTTCATTTAATACTAAAAATGATGCAAAGTTTGGTCAATCTATTACATCCATTCAGCTTAGAAGCCACATATATAAATAAGACAACAAATCCGTAACTCAATTATGTATAGTCAACTAAAATAGCTAAATTAATTCTCAGGAAAAAGAGATCAGCCTATCGTAACATAAACATAGTTCATTATCTCCATACACTTCAGTCCCATGTTACTATCAACAGAAGTATTAAAGCAATGAAATAGTGAATACTAAATGAACTATAAAAAGATAACAAAGTAACAAGATGATGTAAATAAACAAGAAACACTGCAATAGAAGAATAACAGAGCAAGCAAATAGAGAACGGGTTAATGAGGTGTTGTGGACTCTTGCTGTTGAATACCGAAAGAGACCGAAGTCCAACACTTGTGAAATATCATAATACTTAAGGGTGACGTGCCCTCAAAAGTCAAACATTAAAATAAAACTATTCCTTCACTTGTTTCCTTTAACAAGGGAATCCGAAATAAACTTACACAAAAGAACTACTTCAATCCATCCTTACATTACTCAAGCACTCTCAAATTTTTTTTCCTTAATTACTCTTTAATACAATACTTACAACTAATTTCATCATAAGAGTTTTACAAAGCTATAATGGCCTCTCAAGCCACAATACAACATAATCCGAAATCTCAAATCAAAAAAGTTGCAAGAACTAAAAAAATATCAAAAGAAACAATTCCTTTAGGCTCTTGATCACCTAATCTTCTAGCTATCACCTGAGGATGGGGACAGGAATGGGTGAGCTTGAAAGCTAGTGGGAAACAGTTTATAACTTTCTGTAGAAATTTCTGATTGCGGTGTTCTTTGGAAGGTTCGAAAGAAGACTTCAAGAGTTACAACTCTCATGAAGACATCAAAGGAAAATTCTTTCTTCTGAGAGCTCAAAAATAGAACAAACAATATGACATCATTTTAAAGACGAAGTGACGTCATCAGACAAAATAAGGTTGGGAAAATTGCTATAACTTTCCCTACAGATATCGAATTACGGTATTCTTTATATGGTTGAAAAGAAGAATGCAAGAGCTACAACTCTTATGAAGAAGTAGAAGGCAAATTCGTTCATCTGACGATATGAAGTCATTTTTTAGAAGAAGTGACGTCATCAGACGAAACAAGGTTGGAAAAATTGTCATAACTTTCCCTACAGATATCGGATTGAGGTGTTCTTTGGATGGTTCAAAGAGGAATTCAAGAGCTACAACTTTTATGAAGACCTCAAAGTGAGATTCAGCCTCTAAAAGGGTCAAAAATGGAACAGAATAAGGGAGCAAAAAAACTAAGACAAAGATGACGTCAGCAAAAACAAAACTAAGATGAAGATGACGTCAGCAAAACTAAGACGAAGATGACGTCATCAAGAACAAAACTAAGACGAAGATGACATCAGCAAAACTAAGACGAAGATGTCTAAATTTTTCACTTGTGCTCTAGAATATTTCCACTTGTAAAGATCATAACTTTTGACTCTGATGTCTAAATTTTTCATACTATATATCGTTGGAAAGTTAAAAGAAAGATCTACAACTTTCCAGAAGTCCACTTTGCCAAATCTATTTATATCAATTCCAAATTTGCCCCTAAAGTCCAAAGACAAATTTTTCATTCAAACACCAACGTACTGCACCCATTCTTAACTTCATTACAAATTTTGAGACTCTTAGAAACAGAATTGAAATTCAAAGTCTTCATACGAAATGTAGCCATATATCTCTAGTTTAATGTAAATCAAGAATCATCTCGTTTGGACAACTAGAGAAAACGTTGTGCCCAAAATACTGAAGCATACTCAGTGAACATTTTCCAGATCATCCACCAATTTTGTTTCCAATTCTTTCCTTAACACAACTCATACCAAGATCACCTTTTTCTACTCTATACACTCTTCATTCTTAACTTCATTTCAGATCAATTTCCTCCATAAAGAAAATTATAGTCCATGACTAATCATAAACACCAAATCAGAACCTACATATATGTACATATTCTTCATCAACTTACTACACAATATTGCTTTCATTTTACTTCTAACTTTCACCTTAATTCTTTCTATTTTAAAATCTCTTATCCACTTAAAACACCATAGCAAATCATGAATCTATCCACATTTCTCATTCCCTACTTTACTCTTATCTATAAATTCTTGGTTCAAGAACTTTCATTCATTTATTCTTTACTCGTAACTAATCAACAAAATTTCTCATTCAATAGTTCTAATATTTCACGAAAAGTTCGGGGTCCAACAATTCTCCCCCTCTAAAAAGAAATTTCGTCCTCAAAATTCTTACCTGATTGATCTCCTCATCTTATCAATAATGTCAACTCAAATTCAAGAATTAGATCAGATAGTTGGATACTTTACATCAAACATATTGCATACACTCTTAGTAGCATATTCTACATTTCATGCTTAAGTTTCCATCAAGAACAAGACTCTAATACTCACTTTTGAATCATTTCATAATCATTTCTAATTTGTTTCTTCATTGATCATTCTTAATATAAAACTATCTGATTTGCTTAACGTAATTCAGTGAAATTTTTCTCCGAAAAAGATTTCTTGCTATAATCATCTATGTTGTTCATTCATACAATCTTTATCAATCAACTGTCATCATCTTCACGTTATAGGTGTGTATCATCAAATTCATCCCATTCGATCCAGAGATGTATTTCCTACAATCACCAAATTATATCTTACACAAATGATGCTTCGATCTTCATTGGTCTTTGAAAATATTTGCATTAACTCTCCTCAATTAATTCTTCATCTTTTCCTTAATCTCACTCGTACGAAAAATGCTATCTTGTATACACTTCTAAATTTCTCCATACTACGCATCATTTCATTCATCTCATGAAAAGCCATTTATGTCTATTTCATTTCTCCTCTACTATTTCCTCATTTCGATCTCATTTTCCTATTGTCATCTTTTTGATCTTCCATAAGTCACTTCCAAATCATTGGATCCTAATCATCATGACATTCTGATTTAGTATCACAGACACATTCTTCTGCTAAATCATAACTGTTATCACCTCAATTTAATAATCATGTTCAAGCTTTCAATTCCTCTTTACTTGTACTCCTTAGATCTTTTCATTTTCACTTATGTCTCTATTTCTTTCTTAGTCAATTCATGAAAACCTTTTTACATCCACATCAATTCAAATACATACCATAACGGGATTCTGTCACCTTATTTGCTGACATAACCACAAATATTGAATCTGTGTCTAACATATAGGACTACGCCATATTTCTTATTGCTAAATATCCACAAACTTTCTTTATCTTATACTCTATCGAAACACTATTTTCTTACAAACTCTATTGACTCAACTCTTAACAATTGCTCTTGCGTTTGGCACATGTCCCGAAAGTTGCCCATGTAAGATCTTATTACTAGGCTCTGATACCACTCATGTTGAATACCGAAAGAGACTGAAGTCCAACGCTTGTGAAATATCATAATACTTAAGGGTGGCGTGCCCTCAAAAGTCAAACATTAAAATAAAACTAATCCTCCACTTGTTTCCTTTAATAAGGGAATCCGAAATAAACATACACAAAAGAACTACTTCAATCCATCTTTACGTTACTCAAGCACTCTCAAAAAAAATTTTCCTTCATTACTCTTTAATACAATACTTACAACTAATTTCATCATTCTCATTTCCATATCCTCAAACAAGAGTTTTACAAAGCTATAATGGCCTCTCAAGCCACAATACAACATAATTCGAAATCTTAAATCACAAAAAGTTGCAAGAACTACAAAAATATCAAAAGAAAGAATTCCTTCAGGCTCTTGATCACCTGATCTTCTAGCTATCACCTGAGGATGGGGACAGGAAGGGGTGAGCTTGAAAGCTCGTGGGAAACAGTTTATAACTTTCTGTAGAAATTTCTGATTGCGGTGTTCTATGGAAGGCTCAAAAGAAGACTTCAAGAGTTACAACTCTCATGAAGACATCAAAGGCAAATTCTTTCATCTAAGAGGTCGAAAATAGAACAAACGTTATGACATCATTTTTGAGACAAAGTGACGTCATCAGACAAAATAAGGTTGGGAAAATTGCTATAACTTTCCCTACAGATATTAGATTAAGGTTTTCTTTATATGGTTGAAACGAAGAATGCAAGAGCTACAACTCTTATGAAGAAGTCGAAGGAAAATTCGTTCATATGAGGGGACAAAAATGGATCAGACGATATGACATCATTTTTTAAACGAAGTGACATCATCAGACGAAACAAGGTTGGGAAAATTGTCATAACTTTCCATACAGATATCGGATTGAGGTGTTCTTTGGATGGTTCAAAAGAGGAATTCAAGAGCTACAACTCTTATGAAGACCTCGAACTGAGATTCAGCCTCTAAAAGGGTCAAATATGGAACAAAATAAGGGAGTAGAAAAACTAAGACGAAGATGATGTCAGCAAAAACAAAACTAAGACGAAGGTGACGTCAACAAAACTAAGACGAAGATGACATCATCAAGAACAAAACTAAGACCAAGATGATATCATAAGATAAATACTGACGTCATACTGAGACGGAAGCAAAATGAGACGGTCAAACTGAGATGATAGGGTGAACAGTAACTTCGTCTTACTTTTTCTCCAAAACATCTCCACTTGTAAAGATCATAACTTTTGACTCCGATGTCCAAATTTTTCATACTATATATCGTTGGAAAGATAAAAGAAAGTTCTACAACTTTTTAGAAGGACACTGTACCAAAATCTATTTATATCAATTCTAAATTTGCCCCTAAAGTCCAAAGATGAATTTTTTATTCAAACACCAACGTACTGCACCCCATTCTTAACTTCATTAAAATTTTAAGACTCTTAGAGACAGAATTGAAATTCAAATTCTTCATACGAAATGTAGCAATATATCTCTAGTTTAATCTAAATTAAGAATCATCTCGTTTGAACAACTAGAGAAAACATTGTGCCCAAAATACTGAAGCATACTCAGTGAACATTTTCCAGATCATCCACCAATTTTGTTTCCAATTCTTTCCTTAACACAACTCATACCAAGATCACCTTTTTCTACTCTATACACTCTTCATTCTTAACTTCATTTCAGATCAATGTCCTCCATAAAGAAAATTATAGTCCATGACTAATCATAAACACCAAATCAGAACATACATATGTGTACATATTCTTCATCAACTTACTACACAATATTGCTTTCATTTTACTTCTAACTTTCACCTTAATTCTGTCTATTTCAAAATCTCTTATCCACTAAAAACACCATAGCAAATCATGAATCTATCCACATTTCTCATTCCCTACTTTACTCTTATCTATAAATTCTTGGTTCAAGAACTTTCATTCATTTATTCTTTACTCGTAACTAATCACCAAAATTTCTCATTCAATAGTTCTAATCTTTCACGAAACGTTCGAGGTCCAACACCTGCCCCTCTCAAGCTTCCCGCATTAGCTCTCACCTTCTGCTTTAGCTTGTTCTCTCTTCTTCACCAACTCTCTGGTATGTTGAGAGAAGAATGAAGATTGGTATGAATGATGTCACTGCCACCCTCTTATCCTTTCTATTTGTAGCCTCGTCTAGGTTTAGGTTTTTGTGTAGTCACCCCTACAAATGACACGTGATAAGTTGATGAATTAAAGAAAACAAATGGGTCGCGGGGGTCACGAGGGTGACAAGTTAAGTCACCCCTGTGTGGGCACTTATCATGGTGTTGACAAGTTAAGTCACGGTGGTGACAAGTTATGCCACCATCGTGACTAACATTTGGATGTTAGTCATAGTGGTGACTTCCTGGTGGTGACACTTTTCACCACTTTTCTTCTTTTTTTATTTCTCTTTTCATGCAAAATTTAGGTCACTTTCCCTTCAGCCTTCACGCAAAATTCACAAAATAGTCCAATTACCTTTCATGCAATATTCATACCATTTTCACTCAATTTATCTCACATTTGGATCAAAACATAAGGATTTGTAGCCAAAATCAAGATATCAAGGCAATTAAAAGCAATAGAAACTAGACACAGCAAGACTATCTAACTAACTCGATATATGAAGAGCAAAAGAGTATGATTATAGAATTCATTAAAAAGGAAATAAAGCAAGCTTCACTTCGAATCCTGACAAGGCACCGAGTCTTAATGAATTTAATTTTAGGATTTTTCAAAGAATATCAGGCATTTAAGGTTGCATGGATTTTTTTTTCTGGAAATTAAAGAATGGTATTACTCAAGGCATAAGCCTAATAAAAAGTTTGTACAAATAAACAACTTTAAAAACATCAAAAAGATGATCTTTCAACTAGAAATAGCATAATCATATTATAAACACCAATTTGTTAGACCAGTGAAAGTTGGCTTTAAAACATCCTGAGATAGTTTCCCTGATAAAGGAAATCATTTTCTTTTGAGAAATTTTTGGTTCCATTGATTGTTGCTTGTAAATTCTCAGTCTCTAGTTTCCCCGATGAAGTGAATCATTTTCATCTGAAAAACTTGTTGTTCCATTGGTTGTTTCATGTAAATTCTTGAGTTTTTGTCACATAGGATCCAGTATCTATGTTAGGACCAAGCTACTTGGAGGATCAGCCTATCATCCTTTCTTATACTAGGGGTTTCCATGATCCATTGAACAAAAAGATTTCATTACAAATGTGATGAAGGATCTTCACATCTAGCCAAGATGTCTTTCCAAATTGAAGCAATAAAAGGGCATTTAAACAAAAGAGAAGTAATACATCCAATATCAATATTGCAAAATTTGTAGGAGCGGTCTGTTAGGGTTGAGATGAAAGGTGATATTCTATCTAGGGTAGACAACTTTCATAGAGAAGCTAGTTATAGGATAAAAGAAACCTTGGGGGCAAATAGCCTTTGCCGCACCATTGTACACCAGATGACCTTAGAACTGCCTAGATCTAATAGCTTGTTTGCAAGCCTTAGTGGAAAAGCGACCTGAGGAGGTTAAAGATTAAATAGTCTGAATTGGGATATTAGGACTTTGGTGATCCGAAGGAGGCCAATTAGGGATAAAGTTTGAAAGTCTTCCTGAACTACTCCACTCTTTTGAGTTAATTAAGAATTGAACTTTTTCTTCTTCTGTAAAGAATATCCTTAGTGCATTGGTGAATAAAAGGTTTGAGATTAAGGGTTTACACCATCGTCCATAAAGAATCAACTCTGATTTGTCCCTATAAATGTTCCTAACTCTCATATAGAATCCATTAAACCATTTGACCCAATGAGAGCTTTTTTCAATATAATTCCTTATCATCTTCTCAATATTTTTTATAAGATTTTTTGGTACGAGGAAATTAGTAGCATAGTAGGAAACTAGATTGGTTAGGACTAAGGAAATAAGCTAAAGCCTACCAGGGAATGAAATAACTTTACTCCTCTAGCTTCTAACCTTAGCTCTAACCTTATCAAACAACACTAGTCAATCCTCATATGATAACTTCTTTGAGGTGATATGTGTCCCAAGATACCTGATTAGAAGTGAAGTACTATGGAAATTTTTAAGCTCCTCCAAATCCCTCTTAAGAAATTCACAGTCTTCAGGAAGCAATAAGGTGCTTTTCTCCTTGTTGATGCCTAAGCCTGATACTTTGCTAAATTGATCCAGAGATTCCACCAATTATTGTATAGAATCCTTATGACTATGGCTAAAGAGGAGAACGTCATCTATAAAAGAGAGGTAAATGATTTCTTATTGAGTACATTTCTTGTGATATCTAAATCCCTTCTTCTTACAGTATTTTTCTTGATTACAGTAGTAAGAACATCTATAGCTAGAATAAAGATGTAAGGAGAAAAAGGGTCCCCTTTCCTCAATCCTCTGGTCCCCTTAAAAATGCAATAGTATTTCCATTTATCATCACACTACAAAGAAGTTGTAGTGACGAAAGCTTGGATTTAAGAGATAAAACCTTCAAGAAATCCCATTCCATAAAGGACCTATAGTATAAACTCCCAATCTAGTGTATCAAATGCCTTGTGAATTTCATCCTTAAGGGTTTCATTCCTTCTAGATTTTGTAGCATTATATTGTTTGAAAAAATCCAAAGAAATCAATATATTATCTTCAATAGATCTCCCAACTAAAAAAGAAGTTTAAAGTGCACTTGCAATGCTAGGAAAAATGGTCCCGAGTCTTTTAGCTAGGATTTTAGAAATGATTTTATAGAAGGTTGTGTAACATGAAATTGTTTAATAGTCTTTCAAGGTAAAAGGAAACATATGAGTGTCATTTTCCAACCCTTTAGCATCTTAATATTTGTAAAGAACTCTTGAACTGCTTCACACACATCCACTTTGATCATTGGCCAAGCTTCATGAAAGAACATCCCACTAAAGCCATCAATCCTTGGTGTTTTGTTCAGTTTAATACTAAAAACCACTTTACATATTTCTTCAGTAAAGATAGGCTTAACCAATAGTTCACTAATGGGAAGACAGGAATTTAGTATAAGGAAACTCAAGGGCGGATAGATGAAGAATAGAGTCAGCCCTTATTCCTAATATACCTAATGAATAACTTCTTACATAATTAAGAATGAAATCCTTATTAGAAAATGTTCAACCTAATTCACACTAGATAGAGCTAATGTTATTTCTATTTCTTCTGGACAACACACTTCTATAGAAGAAGTTAGTGCCAGAATCCTCTTCCTTTGTCTATGCTACACTTGAATTTTGTTTAAGAATGGAATTATAAATGTATAAGGCATCCAGGTAAGAGTGCAAAGCATCATTTCCATTATCTTAATAGCCTTATCTTGTGGGTTAAAATAGCTATCTTTTTTATTAAATTAAAAAATCCTTGGACTTTTGTACATTTAGCTTTGATACAGGAATTACTTGAGAGTATAATCTTTTTGAGCTCCTTTTTAATAGTTAGTAGCTTTTTATAAAGCTAAAAGGATTTAAATCCTTGTACTAGAAAATTAAAACCCTTTTTATTCCCTCATTAAACCCCTGATTTTCAAAAAAGTAGTTGAAGAATCTAAAGGGTGATTTCGTAGTCCTTAACTCCCCCAAAATTGAGACTAGGATAGGACATTGGTCAGAGCAAAGATGTTCATGAAAATAAGCCTTATAGCTATGGAAATTGAGAAGCCAGACTTAATTTCAGGAGCTCCGTCTATCTTACTTCGAATATGCTAGTCTCTTTCTTGTATATTACTCTATGTGAACTAAAAACCAAAAAAATTTATGATAGTGACTTCCAAAGAAGAGATACAAGATATTAACTCCTTACTTAGTCTTAGGTTGCACCTTTTTCCTTTTGATTCAACTATAAAAGTAGTGCAATAAAGCCTTATAGGATCATCCAGGGACTTATTACTAAACCTTTAACATCCTTAAGCTTTTTCCACAATTCCTCCCTTTGAAATCCAAATTTAAAGCATAGATGAAGTTGAGTCATATAATACCGAAGGGTTTAGTATCTAAATTTTAATGAATATCTTGCATTAATTTTTGGACATTAAGGATCACAACTTGGTTAGGACAGTAGGTAATAACTATTCTCCCAAGATGGTGATGAGCATGATTTGTTACTAGTTCCCATATTTCAAGTGGCATAGTTATTGACTCAATACCAGAATTTTTACATAATGGGAAGATTTTGAATGAACTTAATATAAACTACAAATCTTTATTCCCTAAGGTCCATATCCTACATCCTTTCAATACTGTAGAATTATTTCTTATTGTAACATGATATACAAATCCATCTCAAAAATTCTAGCATCAACGTTGAAAGTTGTCTTTAAAAATATATATAAACCCCTGTAAAGGTGCTTTTATCCAAAAAAAAAGATAATGGATGACAATATTTTGATTTCTCAAGATTTATTTAAGATTTAACCTAAAATAAAATAAATAATGAGTTGTGCATTAAAGATTGATTTTAGAAAATCTTGTAACTCCTTAAACTGAAATTTCTTAATCAAATATTTTTTTTCATTAAAAGGTTGACCAATTAGATCAAGCAATGTTTCACTACAACCTCATTCTTTATATTGGTTAATAGAGAACCCATAAAGATGTTTATAAATACCAAAAGGATACCTATTCTACCTCAGCGTAGAAATCCTTTTCAAACTAATTGATTTTAATATATCTAAGAAGGCTTGCTTTAAATTTCATTACAATGTGGTAATATTGGCATTGACAACTTCTCTTTCATACATGACTTGTTATTACTTTGTGATACAACAAATAAATCAATTGATGTGCTTAAAAAATCCCTGAGGTAGTTTAAAAACATATCTGGACTGAAATACAACCCTAGTAAAAGTAGCTTTTCTTATTTATAAGCTCCAATGTAATTAAGGATTTATTAACCATGACTAAGGAATTCAAGCAAGAATAATTCCTTTTTAAATACCTAAGTGTTCCCACAATAACTATGATGCTATAATTCTCTTATTATGCCCTACTCTGTTCAAAGGACATTTAATAACTTGTGTAACAAATAACTCTTATGTAATGGTAGGCTTTAACTAATCATCTTTGTATTAGACAACTTACACATTTATTAGGGCTCTCATACAACATTACCTAAGGAGAAAGGGGACTTAGGATCAATTCGATCAAAATGTTAAATAAGGTGCTCCTAATCAAAAGGATATGGAAGAGAAGCATTGACAAGGAATTACTTTGGGTTCAATCGATATACATACATTTCTTGAAGTAAGAAAATATATAGTTAGTTAAGCCAAAGAAAGGCACTTCATAGAGCTTAAGGTAATCTTGTTCTCTTAGTAATATGGTGGAAACAATTATAAAAGACAATGCTTGGAGATGGCTAGTTCATTCATCAAGGGATTTGGATTAATAAAATCCAATCTCCTTACATTCACCACCCAACTCTCTTAAAAAGGATCATATCATATGGCTCAATAATAAATCGATGCAATATTACAATATCTCCAATAAAATTTACCAAAAAGTGCATAAAACATTATAGATTGGCATAAGCTTGTTTAGAGTATAAATATCATCCTTCTCTTAGCTTTTATCCTTTGGCTTACAATTAAAAGAAAGTTAGGAATCAAGGCTGGCTTTAAGTTTAACCAGGTAGATCCTACTTGTGTTCTCTATCAAGATCATAATAAGGATATGAACCTTAACTCTAGAACCATATTCTCATACTTTGCAATCTCACTTTTCATTACACTTAATGGATAAACATTGCCTCATGGGTTGTGAACCTTAACTATTTTGTGAAAGATAACCTGAATATGCTCAGGCTTGCTTTTAATGTATTAGTTATTGAACTAAAGGAGGTTTTGATCGCTATTTTGATGATGAAAAAAAACTATTACTAATGGGTTATCATTTTGATAAGAAGGAATATGAGAAAAAGATGAAGTAATGAACTCAATAAATTATTTCGTAAAGTTGATGATTAAGAAATAAAGTTTACAACTTACAAAGTGAAGGACAAGTTAAGAATAAAAGAAGGAGGTCATTCCTTAGTTTATAATATTAATTATAGTATCATTTAGTTAATTTAATGTTCTAAAAGTCTCACTTTGCATAAATATTTCATATCACCTTATCACAAAATCTTTTCATTCATCAAGAGTCACTAAAGCTTTTGGTATTAATATAAAAGCCTCTTTTTCTTTCAAATACTCTTTAAAGAAAAATTTTGGAAGTGTTTAAATCATATTTGCATTTAAAATTTCGAATTTGAGCATTTGAAATTGTTAAATAAATATTTTTGGGGCATTGGTTAACCTATATGGTTAGTGCTTGACCAATATATATACTGAAGTTGTTAAATTTGATGTTATAAGATATTGGTCGATACATTGGTTAATCAATGTGCCATATTGGTTGACCAATATGCCTACTAGACAAATGTCTCAATAACTAGAGAATCTGTTCATTTAATGCACACTGGTTAATTAATTTGTTATACTAGTTGACCAATGCTCTTTAACTAACTATTATGATGACTAGTTTTTGGTTTCAATGACTAATAAGGGTCTTGAAACCCTATAAATATATTTTTTATCGTTATTTTTAGTATCAAGAAGGATTAGGATGTCTTTTACACACATTTTTTTCTTTTTTTATTTATTTAAGTATCAATATCTTATATTTGTGCGTGTGAGCCTTTTTGGAATTATCAAATGATCAAGTGAGACATTTTGAGTTGTAACATTTGGTTGGGGCATTAAATTATTCTAATTAAGGTGATCCAAATAAGACTGAGGTTCCTCTTCACTTTGGAAGAAGATTGTAAAAGAGTTCCTCTTTGTTGAGAAAATATTGTGCAAAGGTTATTCTTCTCTTTGAAGGAAGAAATATAGTTTAATTCTAAGAAAATACTTAGGAGTGAAAGTCAGAAAGGTTTGTTTATTGAAACACTATAAACCAGCTTGCATTCTCTCTTCACTATACTCTATAAATTATTTTTCAATCATTAGATTGATTTATATTAAACATTTTTCTCATCTTTATTTATATTAATTATTGATAATTGAGTACATCAGTCAAAAAATTTGTTAATTTTGTTAAACATCC
The DNA here is from genome assembly GCA_027568955.1 of Erythroxylum tenue. NCBI lineage: Eukaryota > Viridiplantae > Streptophyta > Magnoliopsida > Malpighiales > Erythroxylaceae > Erythroxylum > Erythroxylum tenue. Next base: position 14,421 of record JAOSBM010023202.1, read on the forward strand.
AATTCACCTCTTTCTTGGGTGCCATTAAGGACTAACAAATAGGATTAGAATGGGTCTTCTAGGCTAACATTTCTAGCAAAATAGTATAGCAAATATCATAATGGAATATTTAATAGCATCATCATTATCATTCAACTAAAAAACACAAAGCATTAATAGAGAACCTATCTTTGATGGCAATTATTACCTTTATTGGAAAATTAGGATGAGATTCTTCATCATTGCCAATTGTTAAGATCTATGGAAAATAGTTTCAAATGTTCCCTTTATACCTATGAAAATCATAAATAAGAAAAGTGTTCCTAAACTACAGGAACAATGAGAACCTCAAGATAAGAGATTAGTTCTCCTAAAGAATATATTGATTCAACAGTGTAATAGCCCGTTTTTCATACTAAGGGTTAGAGACTTAGATTATTTCATATGAGTCATATCATTTTAACATTCATGAAATGCATTTTATTCACATGCATATCATTACCATATACATATGAATTATGATTTCCTACACATTGCAAAGATAGTATATGCACTCAATTGACATATTCCGGGGTATAAAAGGTTTAAAATGATCATGATATGAACTGTATATTGTTTATGTCTTGAATTTTGGTTTGATTGGTTACAAGTAGTAAATTTGAAATTAATTGCCACAATTGGAAAAATGATGCATGAATTAGATACTTTTATGCTTTGTTTTTTATGTATAAAAATCGTAGGTTATAGCTTGTTTTGTGGATGAATTAGATTGAATTTTGAAGTACAATGAAGGTGAGTTAATGCTAAAGAAAGGTGATAGTGTAGTGTTCTTAAAGTGGGAAAGAGCTAGGATTACATGAATGATAGTGAATGAAAGTTTCTGTTTTGGTTTTTGATACATGAAAAATTAGGATGACTAAACCTATAAATTGAGTGACATTTGGCACAGATAATTAAGTGACATTTGGTATAGGTAATTAATTGACAAATGGCATTGATCATTGAGTGACAAATGCCCTTGTATTATTATGAAATTTGGCAGCCTATGGAGTGGACAAATGGGATGCATGCTTAAGGACAAATGTGAATCTAAGATAATGACACCTTGCACCTAGTTGAATTAAGCAAATGCTGGAAAAGTTTCTGTTGAGTTCATTTCTCTTCTTTCTTCACTCTCTCCACTAAAACTTGCTTCCATCTCACATCTCTGAGCTTTTATCCTTCACAAGATAGCTATTGAACTATAATATTGTAGTTATTATTGTGGTCTTTTATTCTAGCTGAAAACTAACCTATTTCTACCTTAAATTGGTGATGATTTTGCATGCATACAGAGTTAAATTAGCCTAATCATTGAGGTGCTTGCTCTAGATCACCTTCCTTCATCAAAAAACAATCCACGTATCATGATCTAATTGTCCAAAAAGTTCACACTTAAGTTGCACTTCTTTCACCGAAGCCTTTATGTTGTTGAGCTGTCGAGTCAAGTTATCAATTTTTTCTTGCATTTCTGACATTTGATCAATAGCTAAAATTCCTTTTTGTTCTCGGAAAGAAGTGGTTTGTATACTCCGCTCATTCATCCACAGGTAGCTATTACTCACCATCTCCTTTATCAGCTCTTCCACTTCATCAACCGTTTTTCTCATCAATGATCCTCCTAAAGCTGCATTGATCGTGCCTCTCATATACTCTATTATAGATTTTTTTTAACAAGAATTCCTTGGGTAAGTTATGATGTGTGCATTTTCATTTCAAATCTTTATATCGTTCCTACACTTCATAGATCGATTCCCTATCACTTTGTTGGAAGTTGGTAATTTCCTTGATGATCTTAGTTGCCTTAGTTAGAGGGAAATACTTGTCTAAAAAGGCACGAACTAGTTGATCCCCATTGTGACATTTGATAGGTTAAGGGAATGATACCAAGGATTTTCTCTATCTCTAAGGGTAAAAGGGAAAAGCCTAATTCAGACTACATCTTCCAACATTTGATGGTATCGAAAGGTATCATAGATTTCAAGGAAGTTCACTATATATGCATTAGGATCCTCGTTCGTTAGTCCATAAAATTGCACATTCTATTGAAGCATGTTTAGGAGGGCTGGTTTCATCTCAAATGATGCTACTTGTACAGGTGTCCTAGCTACTCCTTGGTTAGCCACATTGAACCCTGGTCTTATAAAGTCCATAAGGATCCATTGTTAATGTCCTTGGATTGTTCCGTGGTCCAAATCTTATAGAAATTCCTCGGCCATTGTTGCTTTTGCGATTTCTTTTTTTTCTTCACGCTAAGCTTTCCTAATAGATCGTTCTAGTCGAGTGATGTCTAAATCTACGGTTTCAACTGCACAACTCGAACTTCTTGTGACTCTTGTCTTCATGCAAGAGCACAATTTTAGAAATGGAAAGAAAGAATGAAAAACGAAAAAATGAAAAACTAATTAAACGCCTTAAACTATAGAACTAAATATCACCTCCCCTACAATGGCGCCAAAAACTTGATCGTGGTTTTCTGATGTGTGTAAGTTCTAATGGTTAACCTCAAAAATCTGCAAGCGCACGGGTCATTTGTGTAGTACCTAAGGTTTCGATCCCATGAAGAGGGATAATCTAGTCCTAAAGCTAAGGCTAACAAAATTCGCAAAAATTCTAAAGATAGCAAAACCAAAACAAGAATTCAATTTAATCACGCAATTCAATCCAAAAATCAATTACGAAAATATTAATAATATAGCTATTGCAACACAATCAAGAATTAACAAAAAGGAACTATCAATTGAGAGAAAGGGAAATTTTACCTATCTTTAACGCTGACCTAATCGATTATGACTTACCAGATTATTGGTTCTAGACGATCCTAGGGTTGATTACTCTCTCCCGAGTTATAACCATTAACCTTAAATTATAAACCCTAATTAGATTATAGAAAATTGCAATTTGTCAATTAACAACCTATCCAAAACCTTAATTAGATCTGAAGTTGTCCAATAAACTATCAAAAACCTATGTGAGATCTCTCTTCATACAATTACCGATTTGATTAATTTCTCATTCTTATTAAATCACCTAACTCTCGTTAGCCCAATTTAATAATTTTTCATTCGATTCACCCTCTTAGTTTATTATTGAATTATGGAACCACAGAAATCAATCACAATAAATCCAATAAACATAAAAACAATTAGATTTCATTAAATCAAAGATAAAAACCCAAAGGTGAGTTTAGAACATCTTAACATTAACAAATCCTATCATCAAACTACTATTCCCAATTCTATACAATAATAAAATGGGAAATAATAGGAAATACTATCTTGAATGGAGACGGGAGGTAGCAATGTCGGGAAACTCCTAATCCGGGAAGTACATTGATGTAGGTTTCTTCTCCACTTCTCTATTCCTTCTTCGCTTTCTCAATCTCTCAACAATTATGTCTAGGGTTTCTCTCAAAAGTGGCTGATGCAAAAAGCTCTTCATCTTCTTTGTCTTATTCTTTATATATCTTTTGTGTTCTGATAATCCCTATGGTTTTTTGGGGTCCAAAAGGTCCAAAAATTTCCTCAAAACTTCACATTTTTTAGTGTTAGCACGTCTGCCTGATGTAAGCCACAATCGTGGGCCACATCCGAACCTTCTATCAAGATCGTGGAAAGCAGACCACGATCGTGGGCCATGTCCTAGGCTTCTGTCATGATAGCCACGATCATGGGCTGACTCTAATGTTTCTATCACGATCATGGCCTGTTGGGCCATAATACTTCTCTTTTCTTTGATGTTGACCTTGAAACACTAACAAACAAATCAAGGTACCTCAAAAACATAATAATTAAGCTCAAAGACTTGTACTAACCCATAAAAACACTTCAACACAAATAATTAACAAATAAACACAATTCTAACCTAAACATATACTAAATGATTGAATTAACAATTAATTACATATCGAATTAAGCCCTAAAACATGATGCAATTTACACTTATTAGTGATTTGAAACATAAATACTTTTTAAAAATTCATTAAATGTAGAAAACCCAGCCCCATAGAGTCATAATGTTATCTAGTTAGATGATAACAAGTAAGAAAGAAATAACAAGAAAGAGTAGAAGGACAAAAATAAGAAGAAAAAATTTAAAGCATCAACTTGAGATGACATAAGTGAATCCAATCACGAAAAAACTGGAAGGAGACAACCACTATGAACAATGATGAGGTAACATTTCAATCTAATTTGTGTGATAGATTGTAATATACCACTTCCAAAGAGCATATGCCCGAACATCCAAAGGCTATTCAAGGACATACCCTATGAGAATGGCACGTTAGAATAGTCACATTAACTTATCATAGCATCACACATAACATAAGTATTCAAAATGATCAAATCTCCTCATTTCATTCACAAAATAAACTTACTTATATTGAACCATTACAATTCATATTCATGTATGCACATTACATAACATTTAAGAGTTTTTAACTCCATACAAAATGTTAAGATGAAATGAGAAGCTAAACAAACACATCCTAAACATACTCTCAGATATCAGCTAACCAGACCTTTGAGCCATTCTTGTTCTCAAAATGATGGTATAAGAATTCCACTTGGTTGCATTAAAAGCTAGAACTTTTTTGTACCTGAAAATCAACGTTGCAATTTGGATGAGTTTGTGAACTCAGTGATGAACCATCATCGATGTGCTCACTCCAGTCAAAACACAAATATCAAGTATATAACCAATTTCAAGAAGTTTAACACATCATCCAATATTAGATCCCACATCACATTTTGTTATATTTCAACAAGTACAAGTTCAACATATATACAAACATTTCAGAACACTGTTTCAGAACAATCCATTAATCCATCTCAATCATTCATATAATTTATGTAAAGTTATATATATGCAAATGCATATATGACTCTATTTTCATTTTATTTTTTTGTGACTGAGTGCCAATTTACTATCCCATATCCGTTGTGGATATCGAGCTCATTTCATTTACTGTCCCGCATCCGTTGTGGATACCAGGCTCATTATTAGCTGAGCCTTTGGCTCTTTGTGCACAATTCTTGAGCTTAAAGCTCTTTTTTCACGTTGGTCACTCCGGTCACAACTCCTTTATCTAATCATGCATGTCATGTAATGGAATGCATCAATTCATATAATATGCTATCAATACTTTTCATTCAATGTGCTCATATCATTTATCACATTTTTTGGATCTGAGTCCAGCATTCAACATTTAGTTGAGCACACACTCTATATTACACATACAACTTGAAAACACTTCCATATACATATATATGTCCTTATAGATGCCAAATCATGCTCTAATACCAAAATTGTAACATACCACTTCCAAAGAGCATATACCCGAACATCCAAAGGTTATTTGAGGACATACCCAATGAGAATGGCATGTTAGAGCAGCCACATTAACTTATTATGGCATCACACATAACACAAGTATTCAAAATGATCAAATCTCCTCATTTAATTCACAACATAAACTTACTTACATTGTACGATTACAATTCATATTCATGTATTTACATTACATAACATTTGAGAGTTTTCAACTCAATACAAAATGTTAACATGAAATGAGAAGCTAAACAAACACATCCCAAACAGACTGCTCATATATCAATTGACCAGACATTTGAGCCATTTTTGTTCTCAAAATGACAGTACTAGAATTCTACTTGGTTGCCTTAGAAGCTAGAACTTCCTTGTACCTGAAAATCAACGTTGCAATTTTGATGAATTTGTGAACTCAGTGAGTGAACCATCATCGATGTGCTCAGTCAGGTCAGAACATAAATTGTTGGCCCCCGAATTTTTTTCTTAATAAATAAGCATGATTTAAATTATTTTGAGGTCTTGATAGATTAATTATTTTGGAGTAATTAGCATGTCAATGTTAGGAGGATTTATTGCTTGAATTGATGGAATTTAAGTGTTAATGTTGTAAGAATGTATCAAGGGCAAAATTGGAAGATCACTTATGGTTAGAAGGCTAAGGCATTACATGGAAGGGCATAAAGGACTTTGTTCATGCATTTAGGGTAAAAGTGAAAGAAGTAAATGTAGTCTTGTATTGTAGAGGACCAAAAATCGTGGAAGAGAGGAGAAGAAGAGAAAAACTAGGGTTTTGGGAGATCTTGACGAGTTTGAAGCAATTGAAGCTAAATCAAGTAAGCATAAGCCTTATTCCATCTTGTTTGGTTGAATGAACCATAAGTAGTGATAGTTGGAAGTGAAAATATAGCTTAACATGTGAGGGAAGTTGTTAGTGAATGCTATAGGCAAGTGTTCTCTTTTATGGTTAATGATCAAAGATAGATTTTTATGTATTTGTTATTGATATTGGGATGAAATGAGCTTGGAAATGAAGTAGAAGAGGTGTTTTAGGGTTAAGATGGGTTATATGTGAAAGATGGGAAGTAAAAAGTTGAAGAATGTCGAAAAAATGCCTTCGGAATGAGTTTCTGGAAAAGTTCGCCACGGCGAACTCTAGTTTTCCTACACAGACATATTTTGATATTTTATGCATAAATTTTGATGTAGATATCCAAATTGAGTGATTTTTGATTTGGTGTAAAATAGAGATATAGATATACAAGTTGTATGAAGGAATTGAGTCTAAATTCAGTCTCTAAGAATTTCTATTTTGGGAGTGAAGTTGAGCATAGAATTTTGTTTCATGCATAAGGATGTTTCAAAATTGTTTAGGTAGTAACTTTCCAATTATTGAACCAAATTGAATGGAATTTTGGTTATTGTTTAAGGAAATCAAGTGAGGCAAGTGAGGCAAGAGGATCAAGAGGAAGGACACATTTGAGTAAGTAACAAGCAAGGATTTAAAGGTGGGTTATGGTTTTATGATTAAGTAATAGGCCATTAATGTTTTCTTTCAAATGATGGATATAAATGATTTCAACTACTTCATGAACATACTTTATAACTCTTTGAATTCTTTGAAAAAGTATTACGTGTTTGGTATGAGCTTATTGTGCTGATGATTTATGAAAAGAATATGAAAATAATTTTTGAAAAGATACTATGTTTGAAAAAGATCAAGTTTTGAAAATTTTCCATTTTGGGTAACAATCTTACAAGATTATGAAATACATGTTATATGGGTTTGGTTTGGTCCATTTTGTTGCCAAGTGCACTTCGACTAAAGGCTTCTCCCGCCTGCTCGCTAGTGGCATAGAGCTCCTTTATGGACTCCCTCATGTTCACGACTACACAAAACCACTATGTGGGATTGTGTTAGCTCGTTCTGTTCACGACTACACAGGACCCTTTTTGGGAAGTGTGCTAGCTCGTTCTGTTTATGGACCTTCCAGACCATTTTGATGTGCATATGTGCTCATGATACATTGACAAGATTGATGCATACCTGATTTGCATTATTGAAATTTTGGTTGAGAATTTGAGAAATATATGCTTTGTGACTCAATGTGAATTCTTGTTCCAATGGAAAATAAGTTTTCAATGGTTTTGCTTATTATCGGTTGTAAAATTGTTGCCATGAGCTTTAAGCTCACCCCCTCCCATTCCGTCCCATCTTCAGGTGAGGAGTAAGAGATCGAATAGTCAAGAGTCAAGGCATCACTCCGACTAGGCTTATTTTGCTTTTGAAGCTAGTTTTTTTTTGTAAACCAAGGCTTTAGTTGCATTTCGAGAAATTCTACTTTTGCAAATGATGTATTTTTGGTTTATTTTGTAATGTGGCTTGAAATGCCCATTAAATCTTTATAAAACTTTTGGTTTGGTTATTAATGAGATATCATTGATGTTGCTTTTAGCTTCAAACCTTTTGCATTAAATCGTTTTACAATGAAAATAAGATTTTGGAAGGTTGCTTGTGTTTATGTTCAAGTTGATTTTGTTTTGGGTTGATTTGATGAAGGTGGTTGATGGTTCTTAAGTTAGCATTTAGTAAGATAGGAAATTTTAAGTTATGGGTTCTACTCAAGAGGTTTTTGTCACGACGAAGGCAAGAGTTTTCTACGACGTAATTAACCTGAAGCTTTTTATTTTTGTTGAGATGGCGAGTTCGTTGCGGCGAGACCAATTGATCACCGCGATGAAAATAAAATCGCAGGTTCGCCGCCACATAAAATTCTGAAGGATCCAAGGGGATTTGCCTATCTGTTCATCGCAGCGATCCCGCTTTGCTTCCAAAGGATTTTTCTTCTACTTTTGAACTTCTAAGCCTCCCTCCATGCTCAAGCTTCATGATCCCATGTCCGATGTTGGGCTCCGAAAACAGGGGCCAACACAAATATCAAGTATATAACCAATTTCAAGAAGTTTAACACATCATCCAGTATCAGATCCCATATCACATTTTGTTATATTTCAACAAGTACAAGTACAACATGTATACAAACAATTTATAACCCTATTTCAGAACAATCCATTAATCCATCTCAATCATTCATATTATTCATGTAAAGTTATTTATATGCAATTGCACATGTGACTCCATTTTCATTTTACTTTCATGTGACCGAGAGCCTATTTATTGTCCCATATATGTTGTGGATACGGAGCTCATTATTAACTGAGCTTATGGTTCTTTGTGCACAATTCCTAAGCTTAAAGCTCTTTTTCACGTTGGTCACTCCAGTCATAACTCCTTTATCTGATCATACATGTCATGTAATGGAATGCATCAATTCATATAATATGTTATCAATACTTTTCATTCAAAGTTCTCATATCATTTATCACATTCTTCAGATCTGATTCTAGCATTCAACATTCAACTGAGTAAACATTCCACATTACACATACAATTTGAAAACACTTCCATATACAATCCCTAGTATCAAACTCCTCAGTCCAACAATGCCTGAAATCATAGCAATCTATAAGTAACAGTTCAATAACTGAAAGCTAACCAAAAACAATTCAATCATAGTGAGAAACATCTAGGTTAACTCATAGTACGCTCCAGAAAAGCTATTACCTGAATGATCCGGCAATGTGTGGATGCTGACGATCAACTTGTGCTTCTTTAGTCATGTAATACACACGTATTTTTCACATTACCAAGTTGATCAATCATATGACTATTCACTCATGCACATGTATACGTGTCATGTTCAATGCATGCTCAATTGACTTTCCAGGTACGTATCCTTATTCATAAATCTTGACCATTCAAACATCATAGCTTGTACACATCTAATTTGTAATTAGGTTTATATCTTAAGTAAGTTTTATTACTCTAAATTCATCAATCATACATTCACCAACCTTTTCTAGCAATATATATTCACACAATTTCCTAATTCTTATTCATTCATAGCTAGTTCACATTACTCATATCCTTTGGATTACATTTGCATTCATAAGAACACCTTCATTCCTTTAACACTCATAAATTCCAAATTTTAGATATATTTATTTCAAAACAATCCATTCCTTAAGTTAAAACTCAATTAACAACCTAAACTTATCAAACCCTTAACCAATTATTCAAACATCAATCTAGGTTCATTTCAGACCTTAATCAAGTCCAAACACACAAAAGTAAAGTAACTGATCCTTAGTTGATTCAACAATCACACAAAACAGAAAATTTTCATTTCAAAGCATTGCCCACGATCGTGGAGGACCTTCCCATGATCGTAGGAGGAGTGAACCAAACGTTCACTCTCCATTTTCCTTCAATTTCTCCAGATTCTAACACCTTCATACCAAATTCAAAACATCTTCATATTAGTCTATTAATTATACCTTAATTATTCTTCAATTCCTCATCAATTTATTCTCCAATTCCAAATCAAAATCATTTAATTGGCAGCTCATAAACTATTTATCTTTCATGCATACAAAAATAAAATAGAAACTTTCATTCACTTAATCTCATCATATATGTAGTCCTAGTTTTTTCCAAATTCAAGAACACTTCACTAGCACCTTTCTTTAGAATAATTTCACCTTCATTTAAACTTCAAATCTCAATCTAAATCACCCATATAACAACCTAAAACCTATGGTTCTCATGCATCAAAACAAAAATAAAAAAGTATCTAATTCATGTATCATTTTTCTATCACACTTCATCATCAACACTACATGATATCCATCCCAACTCAATAATCATAAACTTTCTATTACAGCTTGCCAAATAAATCAGTACTTTAATCACTTGTTTTGCTCAAGTTCCACCTCAATTCATCAAGTCTACTTTGCCTTATATGCATGAAAGATCATCTCAAATACAAGGTGGGAATTGGATGGGTTTTCAGGAAGGATAAAAGTAGGGGTGAGCATTCGGGTAATTCGGGCCCAATTTTCACTGTTCGAGCCCGGCCCGAATTACCCGAAATTTTTTTCATCTTACCCGGCCCGAACCCGAAATTTCATTACCCGAACTTACCAGGCCTGAATTACCCGAAATTTTGTTCAATAAAGCCCGAATTACTAGAAATTTTATTTGGTTCTCTTTCAAAAATTACACAAAATAACTAAATACTTGAATTACATTCTCATATCTCAACAAATAGTTGAATTCACTAATAATATAACCAAATATTTCAATTAACTAGCATAATTAATATGTTAATTCTACAAGAAAAAAAACGAAATGTATTTTCATAATTCTTTAAAACCTAATTTGGGTAATCGGGCTGACCCAAATTTTTTCAATCTTACCCGGCCCGAACCCGAAAATAATTCGGGTAATACTCGGGTTGGCCTGAATTACCCAAAATTTAGCATTTTGTTACCCGAATTAATTCGGGCCGGGCCAGGCCGAATAATGCTCACCCCTAGATAAAAGACAAATATACAACAATGATCTGGTTCTATAACTATCTTTATGAAGGTAAAAGAATGTATTTTAGTGTGGCAATTGAACAAAACTTAGGAAAATGCAAAGATGTAAGGAGGACCAAGCTTTTGGCTATGAGAGAAGAAGAAGATGAGAGTTTCAGCAAAAAGTTACAATGAAGCAACTTGTCATGTATGTGTCGTATGGTATGATTAGTGTTAGGACGCTTGTCAAGAGTCTAGGCTAGCTACATGTCCTCTCTTCATGCTACCATTTATCACCTAAATATTAAGCCATTTGTCACTCAATCTCTAAGCCATTTGTCACTTAATTTATTGTGCGAAATGTCACTCAATTCTACTACCATGTGTAACTTATTTCATAGGTTTAGTCATCCTAAATTTTCATGTGTCAATTTGATATTTTTCCTAAACTAAATGCACATTTTAATTCTTCAAGTTTCCAATTTTAACAATTAATTCCAAATTTACTAATTATAATCCACCAACCAAAATTCAAGAGATAAGCAATAGACAATTCACATTATGATCATTTTAAACCTTTCATACCCCCATAATATGTCAATTGAGTGCACATACATTCTTTGTATTGTTTTATAAATCATGATTCATGTGTGTATGCAAACATTATGCATATGAATGAAATGTAATTCATAAATTCTTAAATGATATGACTTATGTGCAATAATCTAAGGCTCTAACCCTAGTATGGAAACCAGCTATTACATAAATAGTGAGTTCATATGTGATGAATTAGTAAAAAGTTTAGAAATCATAAGTAAGGAAAAGGAAACAAATTATCTTCCAAACCCAATTAAGTTAAAATAGAATTTAATGCACGAATTTATAGGAATGAAAAGATGAAATGAATTGTATAGCATTAAATCAACCAAAAATGTGATCATTGATAACAATCATGCATCAGACAAATTAAACTAAGAAAAAAAGAAATTGAAAAAGGAGATATAGTCTCTCAAGAATTCATTATCTAAATTCACTAAAGGGAGTGAAAAAAATTAGAAACTAAGAAAATAAGAAAATGAAAAAGGAGATATAGTCTCTCAAGAATTCATTATCTAAATTCACTAAAGGGAGTGAAAAAATTAGAAAATGCTAAAAATTGCAATGATAGGAATAGAATACGATACAACCATGGAAGTGAAATCAATTCTAGAACTATGATTATAAAGGAAAACTATTTGCATAATGAAGAACCGTTGTTTAATATGATGTATGGAGCATCCACATCAAAGGATATGCATACACATGCAAAATCCACTAGGATTATTTCTAAAAATAAGCATCATGCTTTCATTTTTGGCTTACAGTCTATATATAGGGTTTAATAATCTCAAAGGAAAAATAGGTATAACATCTATAATAACATGCAAATCTTCATATACCCATTTAGTCCTCAGAGAATCATAAATAATTTTTTAGTCATAGTAGTAATCATACATCTAATCATGATAGGACATTCAATTACCCTCGGAAAACATTCAACTCCTTTAATATCTAAAAGAAGATTCCTCATTATGCATACACACATAAAATAATGAGTAAAGCATGTATGCATCATCATCACTTAAATTGTTATGTCATTCGTGTGGTAAATTTTGACACGTTGATAGATTTTTTATTAAACAAAGGATGGTAAGCAAACCCTTGAAAATGTAGTTAAAAATAAGATGGAGACTATCAATCAAGGAACCAAGCTTATTCGGGTACCTAAAACATATTGATTGGCTTATTTTTTATGTTTCTTAAGGAGAAAATGGCACATAGTCTAAATGGTAGTATTATGTTTTAAAGACTTCATATTTTTTTAATCTTGATTAATCTAACCTTTTTATGTCTATGAAAGTTTTGAAAATGTTTATGTCGAATATTTAAAATTAATCTTGAAAGGGAGCAAGAATGATTAAAGACTAAAGACTCTTTAAAAGAGCTAATTATTAGACTAAGTGAGGATGATAAGAAAGGTGACATACTTTTAATGTATTGAAAATTCAAGAAAAATATTTATTTGAATCATATCATAGGTAATGTTCAACAAGAGCTAATTATTAGTTTATAATTTAGAAATATCTAAAATCTTACATTTTTGTGTCAATTTGAGCCTAAATCCTTATTGATGAATGTTTGGCTTTGCACTATGCATGAGAAATTAAATATTTTATTTGCATATTTGGAACTAAACCTAGATATTATATGCAAATAAGGATATTGAGTTAAAATTCATTGACATACTAGACAAATTAGAATATAGCTTCATTAAACTAATAAATGACGATATTAGGAGAATTAGGCATGATTCAATATGATTAAAGCCTCCTTTAATATTTATAAAAATCCTTAACTAATATTCCCATGAATTATTAAGTGTTTTGATGTTTTAATTTGATTTCAAAGTAAGTTTCTCAAGTTATATAATCAACTAGTATAATCGACTAGTATTCTCAAATTCACCCTTTCTTACTTTATAGTAAGTTTACTAGTTGTTTTGCTACAAATTTGGCAACCACTTAGACTCATTATCGAACAATTTCCTCTTTTTATTGACCAATGTCACTTCAACTAATAAACTATTTCTTTCTAGTGAGTTTGATTAAAAGTTTGGATGTATATACTGATCGACCACTACCCTTATTGATCAACCAATATACTTTAGTAGTCAATAAATATAGCTTTTCCCTTCAAAAAATTTTATTCTAGTGAGTTTGTACTTTAGTTGGTTGATAATTTTGGTCAACCAAACACACTAGCCGTAAGATAAATGGATTCATCTTCCTTGAGACTCTTCTCATTGTAATAACTGGAAACTTATACATACTAGTGATCTCTTTTTCAAAAGGGTGACAACACCAAATAAAACATATGACTTGTTCTCCTATAAATATAATTTTGTCTAAGTGAAGATATAACTATTATCTTATTTTTCAGAGGAAATTTATGAAAATAATGAAATTAAAGTTATCCAACATAATAATAATCATATTAATTTTGTGTGGACTGATTATCAAAATTAATTGGTATATTATACATAATACTGGTAACATCTCTATATTTAGCAGTCACTATTTTTAGTATATTTGTACCTTCCTTACGTTTAATCTCAACTTTGTCTCCATTATGTCTATAAGGAAAAAGTGCATGACACCAATGTTGATGATTATAGTAACTTTGACACTATGGAATCAGAATGCCAAATGTATTAGAGATCTCTAAATAGCAACTAGCTCATCTAAAAGGGTGTTAAATAATTGAAATGGGTTAACCAACATTACTATTTCACCTTCTACATCATCTTTCGTTTTCATTACATTTATTTTCTCTTTCTTAGTATATTCATAAGCGAGGCATAGTCCATTGAAAATAAAATAACCTTGATAATGATCTTTTCCATCAGATGGAGCACTATGCTTGTTCATTTTTGCTTTCCTTTTGTCATTTTTATTTTTTTCATTAGCCTACTCTTACCATTTTTGTGATTTTCCTAATGTTTTTATTGATTTGAAGAAACCATAACTTTCTCATATTTATTTGGAATCAAGCCCTCTAAATGATTAGCCTCTGTAATTACACTAGGAAAATCCTAAATACCTTAATGATACAATACCATATGTGCATATGTTTGTAACTCAAACAAGAAGTCTAACATCAGTGAAGTAATGGCCTTCATATAGTTATGAATAGTTTCCTCTTGTTTTAATTTCTATATTGCTTTATGAGCAACCAATAACATGTTACAAGAAAGGAATTGCTTCTGCAACTCACAAACTAATGCTTCCCAAGTATCAATCTACTGGAGACCAGCGTTCAAGTTGTTGTCCATCTAGTTCCTTCACTATAAGTTCACATCTCCTACCAAAAGCGTGCTAACTAGCATGAATTTGTCTATTTAAGGAACTTTTTGAGCATCAGAGTATTGTTGCATTTCCCATAAAAAGTTTTCAACTTTTACATGATATTAAGGCACTTATTGATTCCCGTTAATTTCTCCTCAAAATCTTGATGCAATGCATCAAGTTGAAGCCTTTGGTAGCTTCAAGTTAGGGCCTATATCAAATTGCTTAAAAGGTGTTTTCCTTAAGCCAAAGGTACCTATTCCAACAATGGTGAAGTCTAACACCTCTCATAATAAGGGATAAAAAAAAGGTGGAAAGAAGAAGATCTGGTTTCAAGGTTAAAAAGGGATATCCTCTTCCGTCTCTTCTTGATGTACTATGCCTAATTTTTCTTAGAAAACAAGGGGAATTAATGACTTGAAGAAGCAATTAATAGTACTTGACTGAATAAACTCTCTTAAGCTAATAGTTTTTGGCCTTTTTGAAACTAAATAAGGTTTATAAATGTAAGAACATTTGGTTTCTAAAAATTTAATAGAGAGCCCTAACTATTATAATAGTTGTCTTTAGTATAGAATAATGGATGTTTATGATTCCTCTTTTGTCAAAGTTCTAAGTTATTCATCTTTTGTTCAATATTTTCATATGCTATTTGACGTTAAGGATAAAAAGAGCTTAGACTCCTTCATTTATGCTAGTAGCTTCTCCTATCAGAGAAATGATCTATGGAATAAACCAATGAGGTTCAAAATTTTAATTATAGAACCTTGGTTTCTCATTGGGGACTTCAATACTGCTACTCTTTCCTCAAATGTTAAAAAGGTCAGGTCCCTCAAAAAGAATTGCAAGGAACTCAACTTCTACCTATTCATATTAAAATTCACTAACCTCAGAATATTAGGAAATTAGCTCACTTGGAGTGACAGGTAGGAGCGCTCATGGTTAATTAGGAAAAATTTAGACAAGACCATGGTAAATTATAATTGGTTAATGAAATTTTAGGACATTAGTGTTTGATTTACCGATCATTTATGTTTAGATCATTATCCTGATGAAATATATAGGCTCATTTTGAGCTTAAAAAGTGTCTATCCTTTTAGGTTCTTTTTCTTGTGGCATTCAGTTGGTTTTTAGGATTCAATTCAAAAGGAACTTGACTATGAGGTTTATAGATTTGAATCATTTAAGTTCTTTAAGAAGTTGAGTGCAATCAGAGAGGAAATGAAAAAGTAAATAAATTTGTAGTCTTTACCAAATACAGAAGCCTTATTCTCAAAAGCAAAAGAGAATCTTCTAAGGAAACAATATGATCTCTACATGAATCTAGATGACTTGAACTTGAAGTTGGCTAAAAGGACAATAATGGGTGAGTATATCAAAGCCTTGAAGGTCCATAATTCATTAATCATATGAAAACCTAGAGTTTAATGAATAAAGGAAGGAGATAGTAATACAAATTTTTCCATAGATCTCTCCTAGCTATAGGAAACAAAAATATGATTATTACCTTGAATAATGGAATGGAGCAGGTGACTAATTCTCAAACTGAGCTGTTGTAATATGATAAGGGATATTTCCATAATATAATGGGAACTACAACTCATCCCTCTTCCTCTCACTTATACATTTTATTGATATTGTTTAGGCTTACTACTAGTCATAAAAAGGGCTTCCTTATAAGGCTAGTTACACTTGAGGAAATAGAGGGGGTAGTCTTTAGCTTTAGCCTCAATAAATCTCTAAGTTTGAATGGCTTCAATACTCTTTTTTATAAAAAATCATAGGTTTTGATAGATCAGATTTATGTGAGGTTGCCTTGGAATTCTTCTCTATCTTTAAGATGGTAAAAGCATGGAATAAAACCTATCTATGCTTGGTCCCTAAGACTCCTAACCCCTCATGTTTATAGGAATTTCCTTCTATATCTTACTACAGTACATTCTATAAGATAATTTCAAAGATTCTTTCTCAAAGGCTCAAGGAAACTTTTCCCTCTTTTATTAATATGGCCCAAGTAGCTTTCATAAAGGGTAGGAGTATAGGGGATAATGTATTGATTACAAAAGACTTACTAAAGAACTATCATCTACAAGGTTGAGGAGGTAATTGTGCTTTAAATAATAATTTGCATAAAACTTTTGACATGGTTAATTAGCTTTTCATCATTAGTGCTTTGAAAGGTTTAAGTTATCTAGACTTGTTCATTTCTTAGATTAATTGTTACATCTCTACCACCTTATTTAGTGTAATAACTAGTGGTGAATTCACTAATGATGTAGCTAATCTTACTTTTAAACCATATAGGAACTTAACATTATCTTCTCTTTCTTTCCCTTTTTACTTACTTAGGAGTTCATATTACTTCAAGGAAAATATCTTTTAAGGATTGCCAAAACCTTTATTTCAGAAAGAGAACAACAAATTAAGCTAACAAATGTTTATCTTATACAAGCATATTGCATCTTATACTGTTAGTCATGAGCAATCTACATATATATTGGTCCTCTTATATACTATTTCATAAAAGGATTTTCAAGGATATTGAGAAGCTCTTCAAGAACTTCTTGTGATCAGGTGATTGCAATGTTAGGCCTAAGGTAAAGTGAGTTGAAAGGTAATACGTTTACCCAAGTCTGAAGGTGGATTGGGGATTTTCTTGATGTGTATTATTAACACATCCCTTTTAGCTAAAAGAATTTAAAGACCGACACTATCAAGATTCCCTTTGGATTAGATGGATGCATGGTAACTACCTAAGGAATAAAAACCTATAGTAAGCCAAGCCTAAATAGAACTTATTATGGAGTATGATGCAGGTATTAAACCTAAGGGATTTTGTATAATCACCAATCCAAGTTTGGTAATCAAACTAGGTTATTAAATGATAACTAGGGTACTTAAGTCTTGTTATACTTTCTTCCAATAGCTCAAGTGCATAAATCCTTCTATCCTAAAATGCTGGAGTCTATATTCTAATCAATAAAAAGGACTAGATTTGTAATAGAAGAGGTCAAGAGGTAATGCAAAACTTTTTCCAATATATTTACGAAAAACCAATAAGGAGGATAAAGCAATTTTAGTAAAACATCATTGAAGCCATGTCACTAATAAGTCCTACTTGAATATATTTAGGAAACTTAGCTCTAAATTCTTTGGTACAAAATGGTATAGAACAAATACGAAGTTCATAAGGCATCCTTTATACTCTGGATGACAGTAAAAGGGATGCTCTCAACAATAGATCATCTTAGGGGTTCTGGTGGCTTTTTGATGAATCTCAGCTATAGACTATGTCAGGTCTCCTCTAAAGCAATTAATCATAAGTTCTTTGGCTGCTCTTACTTGAGCTTATTAAAGAAAGACATACTAGCTATATGTGATTCCAATTTTTAAGAAACTAATTGGGATCAAGTTATAGTATTGGAATCTAATCTTAGGCATCTAAGGAAGGAAGAGGTATTATTATCAAAATTGCTCTTGTTTGCTCAATTTATAGTATTTGGAGAGAAGGAACCAGAAGATCTTTTGCAATAAAAGCTTGGATGATAGGATAGTGATCTAAAAGAATGCATTATGGATCCTAAAAATAATACAAGCTAGAGGATTTAACTTCGTGCTATTGAAGGGAATCAAAGACAAATCGAATATCTAATTTGGACATTGCTCTAGTTTGACACTACTATTAGCTATAACTTGATGTTCTCTAACCATGTGTTAGTGGGGTAGCTCATATAGATGTATGTCTTGATTATTTTGGAGCTGCTTCTAAGGTTATACACCTTTTTTAAATTCTGATTGTTTAGCCTTTTCTTTTGCCTAGAAATATCATTCTTTAAACTTTAAAAACAATGCTTAGGTTTTAAGACTTTCAACCATATCCAATTTATACCACCATCTTAGGCAATATTGCTACGTAAGAATGTTAGTGCATCTTTTAACATGCTAACTCCTATATTTGTCTTAATAGATATATCATCCAGTCACCAATAGAGTGCAGCAACATCATCATCCAATTGATTTAGACATACAATCACTCATATTGCATCATCTTCTAGAATTAGACCAAGAACTCACTCTAGATAAGCCAATCTCTCTTTAATGACTTCTATATTATGTCCACTAATTATTTTAAACCAAATATATTCTAAATATGCTCTAATACTAGTTGTCATATGTCCAAGTTGACGTATTTTTAGGCACATAATTCCAATATGTCTGCAACTTAGTTTGTCAACCAACTTTTTAGTATAATTTTGTTAAACAAATTTTAGGCCCAATGTTTCTCATTGCTTTTGAGAAAGAATGTAAGTGAACACGAAAGATATTACAATAATAGGAACTTTTATTAATACTTAGAAAAAAAATACAATGTTTAGTGAGGGCTAATTAAAAGCCGGGCACTAACTCAGAAAAAATCAAGAAATTAAGTATCATTTAAGATTGAACTTTGACATTATTTTGTAACATGATGAGCTTAGTTAGACCTATGGAAGGGAATTTTTGGGACCTTTTATAGGTATAGTTTCTAACAAGCACCTATGATATCAAATTCTAAATGGATAAAATCACGTGTTATTAAAATTTAATATAGTTAACTTTTAGACTTACATTGTTCACATTGGAATAAGCAGTTAAACAATCTTATAACTAATATATAATTCAGTATAGTTTTATTTTTTATTTATATTGTTCATAGTTGAATCAATATATATACAATCAGTAAATTTATATTTTTGTTACTTACATTGTTTGTAGTGGAATAAATATTTATACAATCTCAAAGTTTATGATAAATTGTGTTGCAAAATTAAGTTTGTGGTATATTTGATATTTTACTCATATTTCAGGATTTTTAGAATAGTTTACCCATTTTAAATTATGATGACTCATTGTTTTAATTTTTCTGAAATTTCTTAAACTATCTACTATCTTTTTCTAAGCTGAAGCTAGGTATCAAACCCACTATCCCTTACTATCAATAAAGATGACTAGTTGTCTTAATGGATGCAAAATCAAGTGTTCCATAGGATTGAGAATGGAGAGAGCAACTTTTTTTTGTATGATAATCGGCACTATAAAGGTCCCCTATATAAGGTGGAGGAGGTACAACCCTTGAAATTGGTGGTGAATCTAGAAACTAAAGTAAGTGTGTTAATTAGTAATAATCAGTGGATATGGCCCTTCCATAATAATAGAAGTGCTAGTCTCATAATGGAAGAGTTGCCTAGATGCTAGGAAGGAGAGCATAATGAAATCTAGTAGCTAGCAGACAAATCAAGGAAGTTCAGCACAAAATCCTACAAAACACTTTTACAGACTACCCAGAGCACAAGGCAGGAGTGGACAGCCTTAGTATGGGATAGTAACATCAATCCAACTCACTCATTCATCTTGTGGTTGGGAATCAACTGAGGGTTGCTTATGAGAGAGAAGATCAAGTTCTCCATTAACAATTTGAGCTGTGAGTTATGCAATATTGAACTGGAGAATCTGGAACACATGATAATAAGATGCAGGTATACCAGACAAGTCTAGGGTTGGATGTAGCTTATTCTCAACATAGACAGACCAATGGACACTTGGACTAAAACTATTACTTGGCTTAGAAAACTTAAAGTGCATAATGCGGCTGATCTCAAAGCAGTCAAGTTAAGTTGGGCAGCTAGTACATATGGAAAGAGCGTAATTACAGAGTTTTCATACAAGCTAGTACATATGGTTCTCAGTGAGCTCATTCGAGAGGAAACTCGTCTACAAACCCAAGCTTCTATTAATGGCGGATCCTCTATTGAAACGGCTCTA
>JAOSBM010024765.1:0-21044 GCA_027568955.1 Erythroxylum tenue
GAAGCAGTTGAAGAGAAGACTATAAATACAAGTCGAAGATGAAGACTGCAACAATTATTGATTCTGATCAAATTGCTAAACTACTGAAATTCAAAAGATTTTAGTGAGATTATTGAGAGAATATTGTACGAGCTGTATCTACTGTAACAAGCTCGACAAACAGTTTCAAGACTGAAAGTGCTACGGATAGTCTGAAGAGGCTAAGTGTAAAAGAGTACTGATTGTAAGGAGACCTGAAGAGGCTCAGGCAAAAGAATACTTGTAACAGTTTGAAGGAATAGTGAAATCTCATAAGGGAATCTGAGGACTGGACGTAGCCTATGGTTTGGGGTGAACCAGTATAAAATCGCTGTGTCAAATTCTCTCTTTTAACTGTGTTTCTCAATTTCGTTATTACGCAACTTTTACAAGTAGTTCACATATAAACAAATATTTTGTTGTTAAATGAAAAGAATTTTTACGAAAGGGGATTAACGCAAAAGTTTTCACAATTCAACCCCCCTTCTTGTGTTCTTGCATATTGTTATTAACAATTGTATTAACGTGTGATTCACTTCAAACCAGGCCAAAACACATAGCCACAATCATGGGGACCTGCCACTATCGTGACAAAAGCACCAACATATGGCCACGATCGTGACAGAAGCTCAAGCATAGGGCCACGATAATGAGGAATCTGCCACGATTATGATAGAGAGCAAGTAAATCTGCTATGATCGTGCACCAAGGGGCTACGATTGTGGCCTGCGCGTAGATAGACGTGGAGTCACTTTCGAATTTGAGTTTTCTAGGGACATTTCGAACCCCGAAAAGACACTAGGGTTATCTTAATTGGTAAAGAATATAAAAGGATTATGATACAACCCTGGAAAGGAGATTACATTCTACCTACTTTTAGAAACCTAAAAGAGAGAGAGAAAGGAGAGAGAGAAAGGAACAAGAGGAAGAAGAAGAGGGTTTTGACACCGAAGCTTCCCGGAATAGGTGATCTCCCGACGTCGCCACTCTCTCGAGTCATCCAACCTGAGTTTCATTTCCTCCCCATTTACTTCTTTATTCATTTAAATGTGTAAGATTGAGATGGGTTGTATGGTTATATATTTTGAGTTGATAATAATGTTCTAACTTTAACTTCGGGATTTTGCGTTTGTTTAATGTTAATCTAGTTGATTTGTGTTTACTTGAGTTGGGTATTGTGATTGATTGATGTATATGCATATTTCGGAAACAAACTGAGAGGGTGAACCGGATAAAAATGATTAGATTGGGTTAATGATAGTTAGGCGATCAAATTGACCATTTAATCAATATAGTCGGTAATTTCATGGAGAGAGATCTTGTGGAAGACCCGAATGTTTATTAGAGAGCTTTAGAACTAATTAGAGTTATAGGTAATTTGTGAATTGAGAGATTACAAGTCCATAATTCGATTAGGGTTTATAATTTAGGGAATGGTTACACTTTGACCAAATTCATTTACAAACCATTTCCAATTTTAAAAGTAATTACATACAGATATATTCAAATATACATTATACAGAAATTGCGGAATATACAATTTGATACAAAAATATGAAAACAAATGTAGACGCAAACTAATCCCGACCTCTATCACTTGAATGCAGTGACTATACTCCTGTTTGCCTAACGGGGTAACTCTTCTGAGCCTGAAAAATATTGCAAATTTTGGGTGAGTTTTTGCAACTCAATGAGTGACCATCCTCGATGGCTCACTCATCACATAACACATACAATTCACATAACTCACATCATTTCATTAGTAACCATATTGAATCACATACATTAGATCAATCATTTCACATATCACATTCATAAGTCATTCAAACCATTATAATCATTCATATCAGGCATATGCAGTGCACATGAGAATCACTTTCAATTTGTTACTTTGTTGTGACCAAGTGTCTTTTTCACTGGCCCATATCCCTTAGTGGACACCGAGCTAGCCCATATCCCTTGTGGATAATGAGCTGTGTCAGATAATGTCCCATATCCCTTAGTGGATACCTGGTACATTCACAACTGAGCTTGAGGCTCTTATCACATATCGAGCATTAAGCTCCTTTTCGCTGGCCACTCCGGTCACAACTGTCTTTATGTTTCATTCATTCATGGGATGGGATGCATCAATCACATATGATCAGTCAGTCACTTTCACATGCCATCAGACCTTAGTCCGACATTCAACATTTAAGTTGAGAATCGCTATTAAATTCATATGCATATTCACATTTTTCCTTCGGAACTAGGTCCATAACAATCAAGTCATGTATGGAATGCATCTCTCAAAATCAATCAATCATGTCAAGAAGTATTTAGTTTGTCATATTCATATATAAGTAGCACTTTAATATCATGTTCATGCATCAAGTCTCGGACCTTCATTGTCTGGATTCAGTACAATCACAATCACATCCATTAGTAATTCAATACAGAATTTGAACAGAACAAACAGTAAGTAAGGCCATCTAGGTCGACTCACAGTACGCTCCGGATTAGCATTTGCTTCCAAGTTCTGGTAATGTTTGAATTCTAACGTTTATCCTTCACATTTAAATTATGTAATATACATATTGCACACACACATTATTAACTTTGCACAATTTTAAGCATTTACTTACGCACAAATGTGAATATGGACTATGTACAATGCATGCTCAGTGACAATCTCAGGTATATTATCAAATTTCTCATCTTATCCAAATTCTCATTTTATAACTCAATTACTCGTCATTTCATTATTAGCATTATTTGCTCTTATTATCGAATTCTCATTCACTTTAACTTCATACACTTTACTCCTCTTCTTTGAATCACAACCTTAATCATGTGAATATCTTTATTCCCAAACAAACTCATACGTTTGGTACTTTGATATCAACACTTCATTCAGTAAAGTTATTCAAACATTACAAGATTACACATTATCCAATCTCTCTTTTCTTCTTATAAATTTATCCAAATTTCCAGACCTTCAGGTCTATTTTCCATAATCAATTAGACAATGAAAACAAAGTAGTTTAGTAACACTTTCTTCTAGAAAACTGTTCCCATTGTCTTAAGTTTCTAATGACACAAAAATCATTCAATTTAGTTCAGTATTTTGAAAGTTATACTCCAAATAGTTTTGGACTGTTCATATTATGTAATATTACACTATACTCAAATTCCATCCCGAAATTGAAAGTCTTAAAGACTGAATCAAAATTTGATTTCTTCAGATTTTTTGTATCCATATGTCTCTATTTTACTAAAAATCAAAAATCATATCATTTGGATGTCTAGATAAGAAGTTATGGTTAAAAGATACAAGACTGTTCAGTTTGCAAAAAAGCTCTCGGGTGCACAAACTAAAATTAAGTCACGGTTAACTATTAGAGAGCACAGTGTCATGATGTGACAATTAAACACCAGTAAAGAAAAAAAAACTCATGGGATGAGGGAGAAAAGTCACGGGTGTGCAAGAAAATCTCACGCCTGTGCAAGAGTCACGGGTGTGAGAAAAACTCACGCCCGTGCTCACTCAATCACGTGGACATCTCTTGATATCTCTCAAATAATTTCAGATGGCTAAGATTTTTAGTGGACATGTAGAGAAATGTGTTGCGTGCCCAATGGTTCAAGTCTCATGTCATTTGGAGGTCAGAAGAAGGAGATATAGCCCAAATACTGAAGGATGTTCAATTTTCTCCAGCCTTAGAAGTCGCGATCGTGTATGAGCACAATCGTGAGTTTCCACTCGCCTATAAAAGTCATGATCTTGCTGAGAGGAAAGTCGCAACCGTGCAGAAGCACGATCGCGATTTCCCTTTTCCTCTTCCAAAATCCCAATTCTTCTTCTCTTCAGATACTACGATTTTCTTCTTCTTTCATTCTTTTCCTCTACTCAAACAAACATCTCTAATTTAACTCAAACCCCATTTTCAACTTCCATTCAACTCAAACCATCCACAAACAAATCCAAATTCCATATTAAAACAGAAACACTAAAAACCAAATCACATTCACATACAATCTTCACATTTTTTGGATTTCTTCTTTCATTTTTCAGGATTGTCATTTTCTTCTATAACATTCCATTTAATCATTCTTTCTCATATTGAGACATCACCTTCACCTATTTCTTATTTCTAAACTTATTTTTGTTCATCTTTATTAACACTCAGAATTTGCGTGAACAACAGTGAAGGCCAATATACACGTATGTCAAAAGTAACCAAAATCGAGCAACCGTCTTTCATATCTCAAAAAATTTCTGCACCCTTTTTATACACAGTTTAGTTGATCTTTCAACTCTACAATTCATTTTAACACCATCTCATAACTTTTTTATCATCAAATCTGAAAAATCAACACATATGAATACTCTGGTTTTTCACTCACATTTTCAGCACATGTACATTTTCATTTTATAACTTTAACGTATAACTAATATGATGCATGTTTCATCTTATACAATAATGAAAAACCATTAAAATGCTTACTTGTCTAAGGCTCCAAAACCTTTAAGATCATGTGAACCCTAGCTTTCCAATAATACCCAATCATCAACAGTCAAGAGTTGTAGGGTTAGGTATTTCGGTTATAGTGAAGAAGATAACAAAAAGATATGGTGAGTGAAAAGTGAGAGAAAAACATTCCTTGTGAGGGTGAGAGACTTTTCTAAAAGAGTGAAGCTTCCAGAAGGTAAAGAAAAATCTCAAAGAAGAAACAAGATCCATACAGTAACTAGGTCTTTCAAATGTAATTGTATAGTACAACTTAAACAAGACAAGTGACACATGTCACTTATCCATTGGTCCAAGTCCTAATGCTTTAAACTAATTTCTCTTATTAAACTAGGTCAACCATCTCCAAATTTTCAAAGTCATTTTCTCAATAATTTCTAAAATCATATTTAACAATTCTCCAACATCATTTGTCTTTCATTTCAATTTCCTTCCATCAATTTACTCGCCAAATGGCATTTTTCCTAGTACAATAATACTCATCATTTTCAGAAAATTTCCCCAAAATTTACCAAAAATTCTAAATCAGTACATATATTCTCCACATCGATTTTCAATACAATTCTCATATAATCACATTTATAATTATTTACACCAGGCAATTGTCAATGAATGCATGTACAGTCATTTTAATGTGTGTAAAAATTCAAATTCACGTGCATTTTTACTAACAATATGCATGAGCATGAAAAATGCATTTTTCTTTATCTCTCATTGATCTCACATGTACCGTATTTTTGGGTTCTAGCTCTTAATATGGGAACGAGATGTTACATTTCTCCCCTCCTTAATAAATTTCTTCCTCGAAATTCTTATTTGATTGATCAGGAATGCAAGGTTATTGTTTCCTCAATTACTCCTCCGTTTCCCATTTAACTTCATCACTCGAATAATTTCTTCCACTTGACCATAGTCAATGTAATCAATCAATCCTCTAATTATTTCTTCAGATATCACACTATCTTAATTGTTTCCTCAATATAATTCAGGTTACTCAAAATTTTCACTTCACAAGCCGACAATACATCTTTTTTCAGAACATATCATTATCTCTTAACGTATTCACATATCACATTATGAATCTGAGGCATAGTTATTGATAATACAACTCATAAGTTACTGGTCCCATGCTCTCAATATCTTCATATGGACCAATACTATTCGAGCTTAGTTTATCCTTTTTCCTAATTTGAGCATACCCTACCAAGGTGGTACTCTCAGAAACAATTCATCTTTCTTTTGATAATTCACATCTCTTCAATGTTAATACACTACACTCTTTATGTCTATCTCACTATATTCCATAACCTCGATGTTGATCCATCAAGTTCATTTGTCTTTCATAAGCCACTTAATTTCTATTACAGATTCATTTCACTCACTAACAGTATCTTGAATTTATTCTGGCCTTTAATTATTTTTTTTGGCCCTCTTCATTTCAATGTAAGGGCAAACGACCCTTTTTGTCATATAACGCCTCATACAGTATTCTAATGATATCACTATGATAACGACTGTTTTGCTTGTAGTCAATTAGAACTATACATTGATTTCATGCTCCTACGAACTCCAAAATATCGGCTCTAAACACATCCTCAACTATTAAAACGGTTGGCAATTCAAACATTCAGTTACTTACTTGTATGTCCTTAGCAGTTAAGTACTATTTCAGCGTATTCCTACTAGGATTTCTAGCTTAGGTTGTTACTTGTGCTTTCGCTAGTAATCTCTTTGCTCAATCATCTTTATTGAGTACACATTCTTCTTATTTCAATCACAAAGTAACATTTTTCCCATTCTGACTCAGAATTCATATTCAATTTCAATTTCTCACTAAGATTCACAATTTTGGATCCTTGATTTGGGCTTTGCTAATCTTTCCTGTAGGACTGATCTTAATTCAATAGCTAATAATACTTTGATTTGCCCAAAATTCAACTCGACATTCTATGCTCTTTATTGTACTAGGTTTGGTAACCTCAATATCTAAAATTGTGCCATTTCGTTATTGAATTTTCTGTTCAATACATCAGATTACCACACTAGCTTTGCTAGGAAATACCCATTTTTACATCATAATCTTCCAGTAACTCTATCCATTGTCTCAGTATCATTTTCAATTCTTTCAACTCATAAGGCTTAATTGTCTCTATGTATACAGGAATCACTTTATGATGTTACATCAAATTGCATCTTAATCTCTAATGGGAAACTTCATTATATATTGCGAAATCTCCTAATCCATTTGACATAATTAACATTGGGGTTATAGTTCCTCAAAATTGTTTTTACATTCATCACTCATATGGTTTACACGTTTTTCCTTAACATTTTTGTTCAAAGGGCTAAGATCAGTGAAAACTTCTTAACAATTTTTTTTGGGTAGTGTCCAATTTCTAGCTAATTTTTTGAAAACCTTGGATCTCTTATATCTATACCTTGGAGTTTCTCACTTCTTCATTATCTCTATTTTCTTTGGGTCTCCCAATGTGCCATGTTCAGATACTATACAACCCACATTTTATTCGATCAAGGTAAGATTCACTCTCATTACACTTGGCATACAATTGTTTCTACCTCTATGATATGTAAGATTTCCTCTAGTATTCAATATGTTCTCTTTACTTTTCGAATACACTCAAAATACCATCTATGATCATTGTCACTAATTGATACAATTTTTGTTTGGATCAGTTTAATCTTCAATACCATAATACTGTCGGCGACATTGTTAACTCCAACAGATATAACCCAAAACTCCTTGTGCCCATGATTTGTTCTCGCAATTCTTTAAGTATCTAATTCCTCAATGAGGAAGTATTCTCTCATGTTATTTTTGGTTTCCCAATTAACCTCTTCTCTTGAATGATTTTCTCAATTTATTTGATTTCCTCTTATTTCACATTAACTTATTCTAATGCCTACTCATTTATACTAGTTTCGCCACACATTTCAATTTATTTGAAATCTTAATTTCCTGTGTTAGTAACACATTCATCAGATCTAATTTGTATCTCCTATACTTAATATAACCTAAAATTCAAGAATCCAATCACTTAGTTAGATATTTTACATCAACAAAATGCATACACTCTCAGTAACATATTCTACATCTTGTGCTTGAGTCTCCGTTAGGATTAGGACTCCAATATTCACTTTTGATTCATTAAAAAACCATTTTTGATTTATTCGTTCATTGATCATTCTTAAGAATAAACTATCTAATCTACTTAATCTAATTAGGTGATATTCTTCTTCGAAAGAAGATTTCTTGTTTCTATCATCTATATTATTCATGTAACCTTTATCAATCCACAGTTTCCATCACCACTTATCATACATTCTTAGTACCTCAAGAAGATCAATTTCTGTTGTTTCTTACAAGGTCATAATGTTCTAGTCACCAAAACCCGATAAAGTAATAGACATCATTGTTGTCGCATATGCTTAGGTGTATATCATCAAGGTCATCCCATTCTATCCAAAGATTTATTTATGACAGATCGCCAGTTATCTTACAATAGTAATACTTTAATCTTAATTGATCCTAGACCATATTTCTCTCTTTATCCTTACCACGATCGGGGCTTCCTCGCTTTAACACATACTAACATCAACTTTACCCCAATATTCTAGAATTTACCTCCTCTAGTGTTACATCATGTCAAAATGATTCAACTACCATATTGGGTGCATTAACTCTTCTCATTTGATTCATCATCTTTTTCTTTATCTCATTTCTATCTTATCTTCTTGTTGTCATTTATTTCATCTCCTCTATGTATATCCTCAATCAATTCATAATTATAGATGTATAATCATCATAAAATTCTGATCTCAATTTCCACTAATATATTCTTACGGTAGATCGTAACCTTGTTATATTAATCAAACAACCACTTTGGTTCCAAATTCATCTTCTTAAGATCGTAACAATTTCTGTTTCCATTACATTCTACTTGTACACTTTAATCTCATCATTTCTACTTATATCCCTATTTTTCCTCAAACAATTCATAACAATACATTCACATCTATATCACATTCGGGGATATATCACCACAGTACAATATTGATGTCGTATTCAATAATACATCCACCAATACAAATATGTTGAATCATTATCTATCATATTTTCCCATATACTATTTCTCATTTCTAAATATTCACAAACTTTCATTTTTCTCACATTTTGAAAGAGCATCACTCTTCTCATCAATTCTATCAACTCAAAACCTTAACATATGCTCATGCGTGTGATTCATATATATGCGACTCAGACTAGAGATCAGTTGCTACCGTCTGCTATGACGTGACTAAAATGCATGTAACTTGACATATATTTTGAAAAACGCCCATGTAAGATACTAATTCTGGGCTCTAATACCAAAATGTAGCACATGTACCCAACATCCTGAGTGATGTTGGAGTACATACCCCATAAGGGTGGCGTGCTAGAATGGTCAAACTCACGAAAACTCAGTACAAAATTTTCACATTTATCATACACGTATCCGAAAATCAGTAATCAAATCGGGCCCACAGTTTTATTTCATAAAACTAGAAATCACACTTTATTATTACAGTTTGATCAATTTCATTTACAAACCATTTCCAATTTCTAAAGTTATTACATACAGAAATATTCAAATATACATTATACAGAAATTGCGGAATATACAATTAGATACAAAAATACGAAAGCGAAAGCAAACGCAAACTAATCCCGACCTTTATCTCTTACTTGAATGCAGTGACTATACTCTCGTTTGCCTAATAGGGTAACTCTTTTGAGCCTAAAAATATTGCAAATTTGGGGTGAGTTTTTGCAAACTCAGTGAGTGACCATCCTCGATGGCTCACTCATCACATAACACATACAATTCACATAACTCACATAATTTCATTAGTAAT
This sequence comes from Erythroxylum tenue, assembly GCA_027568955.1. Classification (NCBI taxonomy): domain Eukaryota; kingdom Viridiplantae; phylum Streptophyta; class Magnoliopsida; order Malpighiales; family Erythroxylaceae; genus Erythroxylum; species Erythroxylum tenue. The sequence continues at coordinate 9,444 of JAOSBM010024765.1, forward strand.
CATATATCACATTCAGAAGTCATTCAAACCATTATAATCATTCATATCAGGCATATGCAGTGCACATGAGACTCAGTTTCAATCTGTTACTTTGTTGTGACCGAGTGTCTTTTTCACTGGCTCATATCCTTTAGTGGATACCGAGCTGGCCCATATCCTATGTGGATACCGAGCTGTATCAGATAATGTCTCATATCCCTTAGTGGATACCGGGTACATTCACAACTAAGCCTGAGGCTCTTAGCACATATCGAGCTTTAAGCTCTTTTTCACTAGCGACTTTGGTCACAATTGCCTTTATGTTTCATGCATTCATGGAATGGGATGCATCAATCACATATGATCAATCAGTTACTGTCACATGTCATCAGACCTTAGTCCAGCATTTAACATTTAAGTTGAGAATCACTTTTTCATTCACATGCATATTCACATTTTTCCTTCAGAACTAGGTCCGTAACAATCAAGTCATGTATGGAATGCATCTCTCAAAATCAATTAATCATGTCAAGAAGCATTTAGTTCGTCACATTCACATACAAGTAGCACTTCAATATCACGTTCATGCATAAAGTCTCAGATCTTCATTGTCCGGATTTAGTACAATCACAATCACATTCATTAGTAATTCAATACAGAAGTGAAATAGAACAAACAGTAAGTAAGACCATCTAGGTCGACTCACAATACGCTCCAGATTAGCATTTGCTTCCAAGTTCTGGTAACGTCTAAATGCGGACGTTTATCCTGCACATCCAACTTATGCAATATACACATTACACACACACACACATTATTAACTTTGCACAATTTTAAGCATTTATTTATGCACAAAAGTGTATATGGACTATGTATAATGCATGCTCAATGACAATCCTGGGTATATTATCAAATTTCTCATATTATCCAAATTCTCATTTTATAACTCAATTACCCGTCATTTCATTGTTAGCATTATTTGCTCTTATTATCAAATTCTCATTCACTTTAACTTGATACACTTTACTCCTCTTCTTTGAATCACATCCTCAATCATATGAATATCTTTATTCCCAAATAAACTCATACCTTTGGTACTTTGATATCAACACTTCATTCACTAATGTTATTCCAACATTACATGATTGCACATTATCCAAACTCTCCTTTCTTCTTATAAATTTCTCCAAATTTCCAAACCTTCGGGTCTATTTTACATTATCAATTAGACAATGAAAATGAGGTAATTTGGCAACACTTTCTTCTAGAAAACTGTTCTCCATTGTCTTAAGTTTCTAATGACACCAAAATCATTCAATTTGGTTCAGTATTTTGAAAGTTATACTATAAATATTTTCGGACTGCTCTCATTTTGTAACAGTACACTATACTCAATTTCCATCCAGAAATTGAAAGTCATAGCGACTGAATCAAATTTAAACTTCTTCAGATTATTTGTAGGCCTATGTCTCTAGTTTATTTAAAATCAAAAAACATCTCATTTGAATTTCTAAGGAAGAAGGTATGGTCAAAAGAAACAAGACTGTTCAGTTTGCAAAATGCTCTAGGGTGCACAAACTAAAATTAAGTCACGGTTAACTATTAGATAGGACAGTGTCATGATGTGACAATTAAACACCAGTCCAGCAATTAACACTCATGGTCATGAGGGAGAAAATTCATGGGTGTTAGAGAGTCAAGGGTGTGCAAGAAAATCTCACACCTGTGCGAGAGCCACGGGTGTGAGAAAAACTCACGCTCGTGCTCTCTCAATCAGAACCGTCCCACATTTTTCATTTGATCTCCCTCAAATGATTTCAGATGGATAAGATTTTGTGTGGACTGGTGGAGCAATGTGTTACGAGTCTAATGGTTCAAGTCCCATGTCATTTGGAGGTCAGAAGAAGGAGATATAGCCCAAATACTGAAGGATGTTCAATTTTCTCCAACCTTAGAAGTCCAAATTGTGCTCCACTTGCCTATCATAGTCGCGAACGTGCTTTAGCACGAATGCGAGTCTCCAGCCAAAAGTTGAAAGTCGCGATCGTGCCTCTTCCTCTTCCAAAATGGCGATTCTTCTTCTCTTTAGATACTGCCATTTTCATCTTCTTTCTTTCTTTTCCTCTACTGAGACCAACATCTCTAACTTAACTCGAACCCCATTTTCAGCTTCCATTCAACTCAAACCATCCACAAACAAATCCAAATTCCAGATTAAAACATAAACACTAAAAACCAAATCACATTCACGTACAATCTTCACATTTTCTGCATTTCTTCTTTCATTTTTCTGCATTTTCATTTTCTTCTCTAATAATCCATTTAATCATTCTTTCTCATATCCAGACATCACCTTTCACCTATTTCTTATTTCTAATCTTGTTGTTGTTCATCTTTATTAACACTCAGAATTCGCGTGAACAACAGTGAAGGCCAATATACACGTATCTCAACAGTAACCAAAACAGAGCAACCATCTTTCATATGTCTAAAAATTTTTGCACTCTTTTTATACACTATTTAGTTGATCTTTCAACTCTACAATTCATTTTAACACCACCTCATAAAATTTTTATCATCAAATCTGAAAAATCAACACATGTTGTATACTCTGGTTTTTCACTCACGTTTCAGCACATGTACATTTTCTTTTTATAACTTCAACGTATAACTAACATGATGCATGTTTCATCTTATACAATAATGAAAAACCATTAAAATGCTTACTTGTCTAAAGCTCCAAAACCTTTGAGATCACGTGAACCCTAGCTTTCCAATAAAACCTGTTCATCAACAGTCAAGAGTTGTAGGGTTAGGTATTTCGGTTATAGTGAAGAAGATAACAAAAAGAGATGGTGAGTGAAAAGTGAGAGCAAAACTTTCTTTGTGAGGGTGAGAGATTTTTCTGAAAGAATGAAGCTTCCAGAAGATAAAGAAAAATCTCGAAAAAGAAACAAGATCCACACAATAACTAGGTCTTTCAAATGGAATTGTATAGTACAACTTAGACAAGACAAGTGACACATGTAACTTATCCATTGGTCCAATTCCTAATGCTTTAAACAAGTTTCTCTTATTAAACTAGTTCAATCATCTCCGAATTTTCAAAGTCGTTTTCTCAATAATTTCTAAAATCATTTTTAACAATTCTCCAACATCATTTGTTTTTCATTTCTATTTTCTTCCAACAATTTACTTGCCAAATTACCTTTTTCCTAGCCTAATTTCTAAAATCATTTTTAACAATTGTCCAACATCATTTGTTTTTCATTTCTATTTTCTTCCAACAATTTACTTGCCAAATGACCTTTTTCCTAGTCTAATAATTCTCAACATTTTCGAAAATTTTTCCCAAAATTCACCAAAAATTCTAAATCAATACATATATTCTCCACATCGATTTTCAATACAATTAATTCACAATTCTCATATAATCACATTTATAATCAATTATACTTGGCAATTGTCAATGAATGCATGTACAGTCATTTTAATGTGCAAAAATTTAAATTCACATGCGTGTATGCTAACAATATGCATGAGCATGAAAAATGCATTTTTCTCAATCTCTCATTGATCTCACATGTACCGTATTTTTTTGTTCTAACTCTTAATATTGGAATGGGATGTTAAATTGAATTACTTGGGTCAGCCGTAAAGAGGTAACAACAATCCATACATTAATACTTACAACCCTGGATGGAAAAACCACCTAAATTTTTCATGGAGTGCTAACAATGTTGGTGGCCAAGTGAGAACACAAGAACCTCTCGAATTTCAGCAAGACCATCTTAGATCTTTGGAGAACGAAATGGACAAATTAATGGATGTGTTAGGTTCAAAGTTCTTGAGCCAAGAGAAAGATCAAAGAAGACAAGAAGAGAGTTAGAAAAGAATGGAGGCAAAGTTTGATCAGATTGTGAAAAACCACGCTTCATCCGTCCACAATTTGGAAGTACATGTAGGTCAACTTGCTAATGCTTTGTCTTCTAGAAATATAGGAAGCTTTCTAAGCAACACTGAGGCCAATATAAAGGAAAAACTTAAGGCAATCACACTTAGAAGTGGCAAGCAATTAGAGGAGCCAAATGTTTAACAAGTTGGCCAACAGAAGGAAACATTAGACAAAAAAGAAGAAGAGAAGCCATATGTGCCACCACCACCCTACAAACCTAAGAATCCATATCCGCAGAGGGTGAGACAACATTAAGTCGACACTCAATTCTCCAAATTTTTGAAGAAGTTGAAGAAATTTCAAATTAATTTGTCTTTGGTGGAAGCATTGGAGTGTATGCCCAAGTATGCGAAGTTTCTCAAGGACATATTAACACACAAACACACTTGGGAGGACAATCAGACAGTGACATTGACAGAGAATTGTAGTTCGATCATCACAAGCACAATGCCTTCAAAACTACAAGATGCATGGAGTTTTACTATTCCATATGTTGTTGGTGATCTTGAATTTTCTAAATGCTTATGTGATTTAGGCACAAGTATTAACTTGATGCCTTTGTCTATTTTTAGGAAACTAGGTCTGGGAGATGTCAAGCCAATATCGATGCTCATCTAACTTACAAATCAATCCATCAAGAGACCATTTGGGGTAGTAGAAGATGTTCTGGTAAAAGTGGATAAATTTATAATTACTGCTGATTTTGTTGTATTGGATTTTGAAGAAGGTAGGAATTGTCTATTGATTTTGGGTAGGCTCTTTATGAATACTGGTAGGGCATTAGTTGATGTGCATGAAGGAACACTAGTTTTAAGAATTCACGATGAGCAGGTTGAATTTAATATGACTAAATCTTTGAAGAAACTGGTGGATGGAAGTGCTTATATGAAGATTGATGTTGTGGATGACCGTGTGAAGAAGGTTGAGAAGGAAAAAGAAAAGGAAGTTAAAAAAACTATTAAAGTGCATAGGGATGAGAGTGTGAGTAAAGAGGAATTGCATGAGGAAGGTGAGAGAGAAAAGTTTGAGAGAGAGAGGATGCACCCACACCGCCTTCCATTATAAAGCATCCCACTTTAAAACTAAAACCCTTCCCTTGAGATACACATTTTTGGGCAAGGACCACACCTTACCCACCATCATTTCCAACTAATTGAATGTTGAGCAAGAAGAGAAAGTGGTAAATATCATTAAGAAAAGGATGAGAGTCATGGGGTGGCAAATTTTTGATATTAGGGGGATTAGCCCCAATATGGAGATGCATAGAATTAACCTTGAAGAAGGATGCAAGACAGTGAAGGAGAGGCAAAGAAGGTTAAATCCAAATATGCAAGAGCTTATGAAGAAGGAAGTGGTGAAGCTTTTAGTTGTAGGTATTACATACCCAATTTCAGATACTGAGTGGGTGAGTCCAGTACAATGTGTGCCTAAGAAAGGAGGCATGTTAGTGATGGAGAATGAAAAAAGTGAACAAATTTCCACTAGGACCATCACAGGATGGAGAGTGTTCATTGATTATAAGAAGATTAATCTGGCCACCAAGAAAGACCATTTTCCATTACCTTTTGTGGACCAAATGATTGAGAGGGTGGCTAGCCATGCTTTTTACTGCTTTCTTGATGGATATTCAGGATACAATCAGGTGTTCATATATCCATAAGATCAAGAGAAAACCACTTTCACTTGTCGTTGTGGGACTTTTTCTTACAGGAGGATGTCTTTTGGTCTATGCAATGCACCAACCATATTCTAAACGTGCATGAAGGCCATCTTTGCAAATATGAATGAGGAATTCATTGAGGTATTTATGGATGACTTCTTTGTTTTTGAAGACTCTTTTGATCATTGTTTATTTAATTTAGATAGAGTGTTACAAAGATGCGAGGAGCCTCATTTAGTCTTGAACTGGGAAAAATGTCATTTCATGGTCCAAGAGGGAATTATTTTTGGCCATAAGATCTCATACAGGGGGATTGAGGTAGATCGAGCTATGACTGAATTAATTCAAAAGCCTCCACCTCCTACCAACATTAAGGGCATCCGAGCATTCCTTCGCCACGCAGGGTTCTACAGACGGTTCATCAAGGACTTTTCTCTTATGGCTAGACCATTAACTAACTTGTTAGTTAAAGATGTGCCATTTGTGTTTGATGATGATTGTTTGAATGCTTTTAACAAGATAAAGACAACACTTACAACGTCACCAATTTTGACAACACCAGATTGGTCACTTCCTTTCAAGATCATGTGTGATACAAGCAACCATGCCATTGGTTGTGTACTTAGACAGCTAAAGGAGAAGAAGTTACATGCAATTTACTACATCAATAAAGCCTTGACAAAAGCACAACTAAACTACACCACCACTGAGAAGGAGTTGCTTGCAGTAGTATTTGCATGTGAAAATTTTTTTTCTTACCTTTTGGGCTCACAAGTTATTGTTTTTACAGATCATGCGACGTTGCGGTATCTCTTTACAAAGAAGGAAGCCAAGGCTAGGCTCATCTAATGGGTGCATCTACTCCAAAAATTCAACATTAAGATTAACAATAAGAAAGGAGCAGAAAATGTTGTAACGGACCACCTATCGAGATTTGAAGGGAAACAAAATGAAGAAGAAGAGGAAATTGAAGAGTGTTTTTCTAACAAGGCTTTAATGATGGTAGAAAACCCTTTTCTTCCTTGGTTTGCAGATATTGCTAATTATCTCTCAGGTAGTATTCTTCCCCCTAATCTCTTGTTTCAACAAAGGAAGCGGTACTTATTTTAGTGTTCTCACTATATTTGGGATGAACCTGTGTTGTATAAAATATGTGATGATAGTTTGATTCGCAGTTGTGTCCCTGAAGATGAAATTCCTGAAGTTTTGACTCTGCGTCATAGTTCAGTTTATGTCAGACACTATGGAGAAAACAAGAATGCTAGTCGCATTTTGGAGTGTGGATTATATTAGCCAAACTTGTTCAAAGATGCCTGAGATTTTGTATTATGTTGTGATAAGTTCCAAAGAGTGGGCAATGTTTCGAAGAGAGATGAGATGCCAGTTTCAAACATCATGGACGTGGAGATATTTGATGTGTGGGGCTTGGATTTCATGGGACCATTCTCATCTTCCTTAGGTAACTCTTATATATTGGTTAGATTTGATTATGTGTCTAGGTGGCTTGAAGCAATAGCTACTCCAACAAATGATGGAAAAGTGGTGCAAAGGTTCATCAAGAAGATATTTACTAGATTCAGGGTGCCTAGAGCTATAATAAGTTATGGGGGAGCCACTTCTCTAATAAACCCTTTTAGGCTCTTTTGAGAAGATAGAATGTTCATCATCGAGTGGAAACCCTTTACAATTCGCAAACGAGTGGCCAAGTGGAGGTGGTGAATAGAGAGTTGAAGAGGATCTTGGAGAAGGTAGTGAGCACTTCAAGGAAAGATTGGGCTTTGAAGCTGGATGATGCGTTGTGGGCTTACAGGACAGCTTTTAAAACTCCCATAGGCATAACACCATATTAACTTGTGTATGGAAAGGCTTGCCATTTACCATTGGATTTGGAGCAAAGAGCCTATTGGGAAATCAAGAAATTAAAAATGGATTGGGAGCTAGTAGGAGAGAAGAGATTGTTACAACTTGATGAATTGGAAGAATTAAGATATGATGCATATGAAAATGCGAAGTTGTACAAAGAAAGTGTTGGACCCCAAGAAAAGTTCGGACTATTAAATAAGAAGTTATTGATGATCATTCAGGTGTAAAGAAAAGAAGAATTTATGAAATTGAAAAGAAATGGAAAAGATGGTTTAGATACAAGATGGGTTGTATGAGAAATTTGGGAGTTAAAAGCTGGAAAATGTAAGTTCATTGAGCATGCTTCGGTGTTTTATCCATAATTTGATCTATAGTTATCCAAATGAGATGATTTTTTATTTGAAGTCAACTAGAGAGAAAAGGCTACAAATTTTATGATGAAATTGAGTTTTGATTCAGTCTCTAAGAGTATCAATTTTTGTATGAAAGTTGAGCACAAAATATTGTTTCAAGGCATAAATCTGAATTTGCATGTTTTGTTGCGTTTTCGAATAGTTGATGTAAAACAAGGCTCCAAGTGTATTTTAAGAATTATTGGGTTTTGCATGTTTTGTATATTGGATATGGATATTGATATTGTATTGTGGCATGAGTTGCCAATGAAGTTTTGTAAACTCTTAATTTATGATGTAAATGAAATATGGATATGTGCATGAATTTTGAAATGCGAATTTGTGTATGGTTGAGTTGGAATTATATGTATTTGAAGAATTCATCCACTTGAGTTGATGAACTTTGACTATGAGCTACTGTTTTATACATAAGTGAGATATTATGGAAAGGAAAGATAGGAATGTTATGAAACATGAAATGTTATTGAATATAAGAAATCATATGAATTGAGGTTGAGTGATGGATGAATGCCAATTGGAAGATGAATGGTTGTGAATGATGTTGTGATAGAAGAAGTGAAGTTGGGATGAATGTTCTAAGTTTTTCATAAGGGAAATTGTATGTTTTGACTTCCAATGAAAAACTGTATCGATCTAGGTAGAATTAGCCAACGTTTCCTTCATGAAAGTTGTAGTTCATCTTTATAGCTTTCCAATGCTATAAAGTTTGTAAATTTTGGGTATCGGAGTTGAAAGAGATGATCATTACAAGTTAGGATGTCGTAAAGGACGAAATTCCCAAACCATTAGTGTTTATAAAGTGATATCAGACGCGAAAAAGTTGAATTTGGCAAGATTATGAGTAAAGGGGATGTTAGGATGGGTTTAGGATCCTTGAAGGGGTCTTGGAGGGTGAAAAATTTGTGAAATCGGTAATTTACACGGCCTGCCCATGTGAATTTACACGAGCCGTGTTTTTCTGGGCGCAGGGACACAATTTCACCCGTAGGTTACACGGCCTGACCTTGTGAATTCACACGGTTCGTGTGTTTTGACCCACTGAACGACCAAATTTCAATTTTTGGTCTTCATGAAAGTTGTATCCCTAGATGTCTACTTTCCAACCGTCCACAAACGAAGTCAATCTGACACCTATAGTGAGAGTTATGGCGTTTGCACCAAAGCATGTTCAATAGGAGTGAGGATAAGAACATGTTGGACTCATTTGGCCATAACTCCTTCGTCTGACCTCCTATTGAGGTGATTCTTGAGGCGTTAGATTTATAACATGTTTTTATACCTCTTCATAAAAAATTATAACATTTGGAGTTGAATTGAAAAAGTTTTATTGATTGAAAGTAAGGGGTCAGTTGGGAGAGCATAATTTGGCCATGAACATATTTGGATTTTTAAACATATCTTGAGTTATAGAGCTCCGAATGAGGTGGTTCTTATTTCTGAATGAAATAGAGACTAAGAACTACCATATTGAATAAGTCAATTGTGATTATTATGATTCTACTGTATGAGCTCGCCTTTGTGGCTTGAGATGTTGTATGAACGATGAGGAACCGAAGATGGCTAATGAGGTTACATTTGAAGTAACCCTAACAAGGAAACCCACACATGCTTTATGAGGGTTAAAAGAATTAACCCTACAGGGTAATACGCACATGTATCATGATTCCGAAGAGTATTGGAAATCCGAAAATACGTAGTAATGAAGAAGATCATACGTTTCATGATTTCGCAATAGTTGGTTTCCGGACTCAAGCGGGATCCAACATAGGGTTATATGCTGAAGAGTTGGACTTGATCAAACATTGATGGTATCAAGGCCAAGTTATGATTCAACGATGCTCAAGAGTTGGATTCCGGAATCAAGCGGGATCCAACATTTGTGGTATTAGAGCAAGAAGATGAATTGATGATGATTAAGGAAATTCCATAGGAGTAAGCTCACGTTCATGATCCGAACTTGCGTTGGGCTCCGGAAGCAAGCGAGGCCCAACAGAAAGGGCAAAGAAGTGGCATGATGGCCACATTAAGAAAAAGGAATTCAAGAGTGGGGACTTAGTGCTTTTATTCAATTCACAACTTTGGTTATTTCCCAGAAAGCTCAAGTCAAGATGGAGTGGCCTATTCAAGGTTAGTCAAGTATTTCCTCATGGAGCGTTTGAGTTAGAAAATGAAAATGAAAAGGGCAAAACTTTTAAGGTTAATGGGCATAGATGCAAGCTTTACTTTGGAGGGCCATTACCACAAGAAAGGGAAGTGCTTTCTTGCCTTTCACTCACTCTTTTATGACTTTATGTGGGATGGTCAAGCTAATGACCTTAACTTAGCATGTTTGTCTTTCATTTATTTGTTTTTATGCTAATATGGTGTTATTTTGATTTGATAATATTTAGTTTGGTTTAACTTGTTTCGCACTTCATTCTCTTGTTTAGGTCCCCAATGATATGTTTTGAGATCATTTGAAGATTTATTGTGCATCATAGCTTGTTGGAGGACAAAAGGACGCGAGGAAAAAATGTGTCATTTCCATCAACATAAACACCATAAGCCCATCTTACTCTTAACTTCTTCTATTATTCTTTTTGTGTTTTGTATTTTGTTTTTCATGATGTAGTTTGTTGGTTTTGGATGTTCTCTTTTGCACATCGAGGACAATGTTTTGTTTAAGTGTGGGGAGGTAGTCTTTGCATTTTTTCATGTCATTTAGGATGCATGTTAGGTTGTTAGTATTAGGTGTGTCATTTTCCTTACATTTGAAACTTTGTGATGAATGTGTTGCCATAAGATTCTATCATGCTAGTTGGATTGAGCTTAAATGCATATGTGAACTTAAATTAGGCTACTTGAGTAGAGAGTGAATCATGTGGAGTGATGAAAGTAGTTGGCTGCATAAGCTTACTCAGAACCTGACACTTGACTAATGAGGTAATGTATAGAAGCATAATGGATTTTCATTTGAGCCAATGTGAGGAATTGGGCCTTTATGACTCCATTCTGTAGTCATTTCATTTCTTTATTTGTGTGATGCTTCCTTAGTTAATTACCTTCAAAACTTGCTTTGAATCGGTTTAAATCTACTAGATGCATGCTAGATAGAAATGATTAAGGCCTTCTTGCTTTAACCTTTGGCTTAAATAACCTACCATTTTATCATCCCTTGCTAGCCTCATTGAGCCTTTAACCTTTTCTTTCTTAAAATCATCCAATTTTTAAAACCCACAATCACAATTAATAGAGTGCTAAGTGATACTTAAGTGTGGAATCAAGTTAAGAGCACATTGCATATAGTTGTTGTTTTTTATCCATTGTTTCTTTTTTTATGAGAAAAGAAGAAAAAAAAGAAAAGAAAAAGAAAAAGAGCAAAGAAAAGAAAAGAAAAAGGTATAACATGTAGTAGCTACAATAAGTGCGAAGAAGTAGTCTTATCTATTTGCATATCTTAGAGGTTTATCTTTATCATCCTTTGATTCACTCAGTAGTTTATAGATGCTTGTGATAAATCCCTAAAACCTGTTTAACCCACACTAACCCTAGCCACATTACAACCCGAAACAAAGCCCTTTTGATCTATTTTAGCATGTAATCATTGTGGAGAAGAATTGGTGTATTAGCAAGCCTACAATAGTGTGGTTTCCTATAAGAAGTTTGAGCGAAGCACTTGTAGGAAAATCCCGGTGCCTATATCACATATAGGCGGTGCGGAAAAACAAAAAATTTTGTTCCGGGACCTTCCC
>JAOSBM010025655.1:0-34798 GCA_027568955.1 Erythroxylum tenue
CATGTCTTTCTTGGTTGGTAACCCCAACCGGCGATTTCCAACAAGTCTTTCTTCGTTTTTGGAGGAAGCAGACTTTTAGACTGATTCAACGAGATATGCCTTGCCTGCATTAAGATTTAAAACTTGTCGTCTACTTTCAGGAAATGTTCGGAACAGAGAACTTACAATAATACAACGCCGTATTCTCCGAAGATTGAGGAACAAGAAGATATCTATTAAGAGAAAGATTTATTCGAGAGAAAATCGTAACAGTTACATCATTTCACAAACTACACGAAAGTTGTCCCTTTTTCATGGGGATTTACCCATCACAGAGATGCACAGAGGAAGAGAACGAACTTCATATATCCCTTTTCTACTCAATCCAGAAACAAGATCGGATGTTATTCTGGTTCGTCTCCAGTTTTGTGAAACTATTCCTCAAGCAAGGCAGCCGATAAGTCATCGAAGGGTTTGTGTCAATAATAGAATGGTAAGCATTACTCATTTGAAAGTGTCCCACGGTGATGTAATATCTTTTCAAGAAAATGACGCAAGAATCCGCGGTGAAGAAATAAGGAGATCTTTCTATATCGAAATATCAGTTGAAAAAATGTTAGGCAAATTCCTGTATCACCCGGTAAGAATGTGGAGAAGAACAAAAACTGAATGGTTCCACCTACTCAAAACTAAGAGGGGATGCCGCCTACTACTAAAATCCCGGTTTTTGCAACAGTTGCGTTCTTCTATGCAAGAATCAGACTTAGAAAGAATAAAGAAGTTTGGACCCGAAAAAGTATGCTTAGGCAGTTCCTTCGCTGAGCACAACAGAATGAAGATCCATTTTTATCATTTCAAATCCCTATTCTTATCGAAGAAAAGGAACGAGAAAACCCGAAATCTTCCTACTCGAATAATCAGTCCTATAGTTTACAACTCTTCTTTATATAGTAATTGGATCTATTGCTTCGCATCCTCCCAAAAGGTTACTATGAAGAGAAGAATTAAAAGGATCGAACTACCTACTCATTATTCGGAGGTGAATCATAGAACACTAAAAGCTGTGGTATCTTATGTTCCTAACATAGGTCATATCCCTCACGACATAAGATTGAAAGATTTAAACCTTCCTCTTCGGAGCGGAAACGAACGTGGCCAAAACATATAAAGATTGGCGTAGTCGCTCATAGGGACATATCTATCCGGATAGAGAGAGTCTAGATCGATTTATAGATCCCTATCTATATGTATCTCCGTGGCTAGAGATAAAGATAGGGATCCATCTAGATCTTGATTGACTATTTCCATTTTTTTTTCTTGATTCTACTTGATTGCCTTTTTTTTTTGACGACAAGTTTTAAATCTTAATGCAGGCAAGGAAACATCGTTTTTCAATTATTACTTGTTGGGTCAGAGCGTAGACGAGCGAGCAGAGCCCAGGAAACAGGGGAGCCCGTCATAGAGCAGTCGACTAGAAGTAGAAGACTGCTGGCCTGAGAAAAGGCGGCCTCCCCCGGGAAACACGGCCAAATTGATCTTCTTTCTTTTTTATTTCGGGTTTCTTTATTTTAGGAAGTCATGGACTGATCGCTTGGAGAGACTGGAGTAGATAAAGGTAAGAAGCAAGTAATCCCTTGCTTCTTTCTGTGCTGCGCTTTCCTTTCATACCCTCTTTCTGTCAGTTGAGTAGTCCATAGCCAGCGAAGGAGGTGGTTGCCGGTCTATCACCATCCGCTTAGCCTTTGTTTCTTGGTAGACGTTTCCCTGCCGGTCTGTGCTTTTGATCCCGTAGAGCGAGGGTATTAGGATAGGTTGTAGGCGCATGCCTTTCTTTTCCTTTTTTCGTTATAAAAAGTCTTCCCCCTAAGAAATGACTGATTTCTCTTTGTTTGTTGTTGTTGAGTTGACCGATTGAAGTGCCTGCCTTTGCTTCTTCCTTGAGTGTAGCTGCTTTCTTTCCCCCCTTTAGGGGCAATTGCATTCTTTCGAAGCTTTCCAGGCTGTATGTGCTTTCGATTAGCATTCCAAGGTTGTAATTGATTTCAATCGGCTAACTTTCGCACCTTTAGTGGTTGAGCTGACCAAGCAAGTCATTTGTTTTTCTTTCTTGTGTTTTCTAAACGAACTCTGCTCTCTGCCGGGGATCGGATCTTTCCTCTTTTTTCTAATTTACCTTGACCCCAAAAAACTTAGCACTTAGGATAGGAGCCCTCAGCTCTTAAGGAAAAGTAGCTTTGGTCTCATGGGGATCAGTGCATTGAGAAGTGGTACCCAAAAAGCGTCTATAGCCAATTACATAAATCGTAACATATGTCGCCAACATCATATAAGAGGGAGAAAAAAAGATTGATACTCTTTCTCGTTTACATAAAAGCTAGGGCCTTACCTTCTGAATTCATGACCGAGTAAGATGCTGGAAATATACTTCGCCTAATCCCTTTTCATTACACCCCTTATAAAGGCTTCCAAGGGCTTATTCGACTGTCAATCTATCTTCGCGGGTGAATTACAAGGTAAGCTTTTGTCCCCTTTTCCCGTTCATCGTAGAAAATCTTTCAATCTTTGTAATATTCTGAACCGTTCATGAACATCACAGCGAATAGAATGAAAACATTGTTAGCTCCCACATAAATAAGGAGCTGTGCAACAGCTACAAAATGAGAGTTTGCTAAAATATAGAATAAGGATATACAAACAAAAACCAATCCCAACGACAGAATAAATGGGGTTGGTAAATAATACTACTCCCAGCCCCCCCCAATATCAGACCGACTCCGAGAAAGATTAAAAGAAAATCATGTATTGGTCCAGGCAAATCCATTGTGCATAAAATAAGAAATCAAAAATCGAATGATTTTTTCATGACCTTCTTGACCCGACCAGGAATAAACTTAGTTATATTAGATTCGTAATTGAATTAGACTTAAATTACTGTAGGTAAAACTCTTAGGCTAATTTCATTCTTTCTGGAAAAGGAGACTTCAACATTCTAAAGTGAAATTTAGAACTAATTATGAATAAAATTACGGATATATTAATAGATTTGCAATCCAAATTAGGGCGGGATGCGATTCTCATCAACCAAACATAGTATTTGTAGTTTTTATAGTTCGTTGACCGAGCAAACTGAAGGAAAAAACCCATTCCATTTCTGTCTCTTTACATCAAAACTGAACCCTAGTTTAGTAATTGGAAATTGCTCTTTAATCCAATTTGAATCAAAGCGGGTTTACTAATTTTTTTGAGGTGAATTCAAAATTGTTCGAATTGTATAATCGTCAATTACTGACATTGGTAAACGACCTAAAGCAATTTGATTTGAATTGAATTCGTGACGATCATAAGTAGAAAGCTCATATTCTTCGGTCATTGATAAACAGTTTGTTGGACAATACTCAACACAGTTTCCACAAAATATACAGATTCCGAAATCAATACTGTAATTAAGCAACTCTTTCTTTCGAATATCAGTTTCCAATCAACAACAGGTAGATCTATAGGACATACACGAACACATACTTCACAAGCAATGCATTTATCGAATTCAAAATGGATTCGACCGCGGAAACGCTCCGATGTAATTAATTTTTCATAAGGATATTGAATCGTTACAGGTAAACGATTTGCGTGGGATAAGGCGATCATGAAACTTTGACCAATGTACCTTGCAGCTCGTATAGTTTGTTGACCATACTTCATGAGACCAGTTAGCATGGGGAACATATCGTTAATAGTTATGAAAAATTGGATATTTGTTTCCTTCTCTTGGTTGAGACAAGCCATGAATATATAAAAGTAGTAGTCCCTTATTTAAAGTGAAAAGAGTTCAGAAGAGGTTGGTAATAATAAATTACCGAGAGAAATAGGTAAAAGAAATTTCCATCCGAGATTGAATAGTTGGTCCATTCATAGTCTAGGTAAAGTCCATCTTGTTGTGATAGGAATGAACAAGAACAAATAGGTTTTAACCAACGTAATAAAGATACTTATTTTGTTTCAAAAACGCCACTTATTTTCTCTTTATTTATTTCAAAAAGCTCAATGTACGGAATAGATATATTCCAACCGCCCATGTAAAGAACTGTTACAAAGAATGAAGAAACTAATAAGTTTAAATAAGAAGCAACATAAAATAAACCAAATTGGATACCTGAATATTCGGTTTGATAACCTGCTGCTCATAAGAAAGCCACTTTTAGGTTAGGGAAGAGTCTCTTTGTAAAAAGATAGGGAAAGAATTGTCTCAATCCAAAGGGACGTCCATTTCACTGATTTTTCGCCGGGATTAGGACACCCCATTTTGAGGTACCACACGAGTCATTGTCCTTGGAAATCATTACAACATATTTTGAATAAAGTCTCCTGCCCTTCTCTGATTTTTTGTCTAGCTTCAGACTAGAAGTGATTGAACCGATGGGACAGCTTTCAAAGGCTAGAATAGCTCTATTTGAACTAGTTGAATGAAATGGATCCATACTCCATACAAAGGAACTGATAACTTGCATCCTTTAGTCAACCATTTCGTGGATGGGCAGTGGATCCGATTGGTAAGCCACCAGCAAGCAAGCAACATACGTTCATACTTGTTGCAACGGATGATTTTAACGAGTGAACGAGCTCCATACCCTCTCCCGTTGCTCGAGCGTCTGCAAACCTTTCTTTCCTGGTCCTATCGAACCAGATATTGTATAACCTGTTGAAAGCAAGCCAAAAAAAAAAGCGGTATTTATTCAAAAGTTGTCGCTGAACCCTTCGATTCTTCCTCCGATGAAGAAAATCCGGTTTTCGTAGATCGAAGCGGGTATTTACTCTTTCATGTCGGGTTTAAGAAAGAGGATTCATACCTTCGTTATGGTTTTAAACTTGAAGCAAAAGGGTAGCAGTTATTAAGAAGTGCTTGAGTTGGCCTGTCGAGTTCCTTCCATTTCAGTTTTTTTTTAGAGAAGGCTCCGAAAGGTAAGTAAACCCTACTTACTTAGAAAATGAAAGAACTTTCCCTCCCGTCTGAGACCTGGTAGTCTTAAGTATGGACATCCCACTTTCACTCGCTTCCCCCAAAATAAAGTCCAATTCCTAACCATGAACCTTATTTTCTATATACTCGTTCTACTTATTCCTTGAAGTCCTAGCCATGTCTATATCCAGGCGAGCTTTCCAGGGATCCGCTAGCCAAGATCTCCCATCCGGTCACCGAAAGCGGATTCTATCCTTATTAATGATTCCTCTCTAAAAAGAGCTCTCTCTTACCTGCATGCTCCTTTTTCCCGACTAACAGCTGAAAAATAGGACTGATCCCCCACCCTAAACTATAAAAAAAAAAATATCCGAGCCCTTCCCGGGACAAATCAGACTACATTCTGCCCGGTTTTGCACACAGTCTTCGGATTTGGCTTGGGAGCGGGCTAACGCTTTCATACCCAGTGAGGTAGCTGCTAGTCAAACCTTCCCCTGAACCGCTGGAATGGCTAATAGCATACCTTTCACTATCAACCAACAAATGTTTGCTACCCTATGTTCGCTTCCTGGCCTTTCCCCCGAAAGAAGCAGAATCGAGAACAAAACTGGCTGTTTGTTGAAGCTTTGCTTTGTCCGCCCTCCTTCCTAATGTCACTTCAGAAATCAAAGACAAAAGCCATAAATAACCACCAACAGAGAGACAGAGACTGATCACTTTTTGGTCGGGGCAGGGACTCGGATTAGCCTTGCGCTCGTTCTCGTTATTGGCCGATCTTTGGTCGAGCTTTCACAACGTTCTTTGACAAGGGGCTTTCCCTAGGATTGATTCTCCAAACCTTAACTTGACTCTTTTTCCATGTCTGTTGGTGGACTTACTTTTCCAATGGTTTGCCATCGTTCATCTATTCACAAGCACGTATTGGTCGACACCCAAACCCCACTTCTGCTTGTTCGAATTCAATCGGCCGGCCGGAAAAAGGCTTGAGTTTTCTACTAAAGAGTTGAAGAGGGGGAGTAATAGTAATAGTTCGGTGAGACCGATTGAACTACATCCAATAATAACCCTTGATTTTGCCATTCTTTCTCCGCTCATTCCTGTAGCGCTTACCGTTGATCACCGATGTCCGAGCCTTGCCCGATCAATACAGAAAAAGATTCTCCAGTAGGGAGGGAAGAGAGAGGCCTGTTCACTTAAGACAGGCAGTAGTATTTTCATTCAATAGGGAACTATTGAGAAAAGAGGGTCGCTAGACTGAACTTGACACCAAGCCAATCGATAAGGAAACAGTTAATCTTAGCCAAAGCAAACCAAATCGAGAATTTCGTAGAGAAAGAGAATCGGTTGTTGCAGCTGTGGCGGGTTTAGCTTGATACCAAAAATACGAGTCGACTGATGATTGTTCCGAAGGAAGGACAATAAACAAAATTCAGACTTTCTCCCGTCCATCTATCATTCCTCCAGCTCTCGCTTTTGCTATTCTTGCTGCTGAGGTTGCATTAAAAGCGGATTCTATAGCTATAGCTTACGTTACCCGCGGACTGATTTTTATCGATTGGAGATAGGTGTAAGGCGAGCAATAGGAGGGTTTCTTAAGCACCCTACCAAGGCTTAGCGTGAGTTACAATTAATACCATACCTAACAATTACTTAATAGAGAGTAGAGAGGGTCCTCTTTTCTAGCTCACGAAAACTAGGAAAAACTAGCGCTTAGAGTTCGGTGGCTCCAAAAATATGATCATTTATCAAGTATGTGTGTTATATAGGCTATTATTGATTGTTCAGTCTAGCCATAGAACTGGGTCCCTGGGTATCACTTCGGGCATCGTTCCCCTCGTGGAGGACGTATAAAGGGACCTTGGTCCATAGGTGCCAAGATAAGACGTCCTTAAGTGAAAACTTTCAATCTAAGTCCCATTTGTAGTTGGAGAGGGCATGATTTTTCCTTCCCTTCGGGACTCTTCTTTCTTCCACTTCGTGTCTTTAAAGAGACTAGTATTCAAGACCAAACCCTGTCCTTGAAAGGGGACTAAGATGATATTTCAGTTTCTATCGGCCGGTGTCGGTGTCAGCCAAGGAAACGAACCCTATGTTGATTAGGACGGACACGCAGCCACAACAGGGAAGCAGCAGGGGATTAACGGATTAACATTCGATCATCGGGCTCGGGAAAGACCCCTATGCTCTGAATGAACCGATCCACGAGCTCTATCGATTAAAAAACTACTTTCGTGCAGGGGTCAGTGTAGCTACTGATTCCATTGACTGAAGGATTGCTGACATCTTCTGTGATGGAAGCCAAGGTAAATGCCACCAAGACGCAGCTTCACCGACTAGGCGAAAATAGCATTCAGGCATCGTTAGAGGAACTGAACAGATGTACCAACTGTATCTTATAGCCGCATTGATGATTTCCTCACTTCGTTCTTTTATTGAAAAGAGAGACTCTCGTTTGAGCAATCCACCGAGAAACCATACTGCGACCGGGGCCCACTCTCTGGTAACAGAACTTTTTACAGAGATTGCCTAGTTCACATCCGACTTTACAACCTTTCCAAAGTGTGCGCTTTAGTTTGATTCGTCCCTTACTATCACGGTGCAGCCCCTTTCTTTATCGATTTTGTCTTCACAGTCTAGCCAAAGTCTCCATTCTTGAACGACAGCACCTACTCCACCCTTCGATCTAAATGCAGAAGTCGATCCCCCATAGGAGGTGTACCTTGTGGGAACGTCCATTTCGTCAAACTGGAGTAGGAGTAGGACATAGCAGGTCTTAGGAATCGATGTTAATTTAATGCCCGAGGAATGAGAGCAGGAAAGCAAGCCGCTTCAACTCTAAAAAAGAGTGTCTAACATGAAACTCTGATTTTTTAGCCCAAAGATGCGCCTTCGACGAGCCCTTTTATACCTACCGGCCGTCTTATGCTTTCAAGTTAACATAGGTTAATTCCTATCTTTAATAGCTATAACAGACGGTTTGATGTATGAGTTCGATCCATTACTGTTTTTTTCTTCGATTTGTTCAGAAAATCATCTATTTAGATAGTCTTTTGTGGCTATCTAAATAGGAAGGGCTTTCGCTTTTTTTCACCTTGTTTTGGTCTTGCTTGCAGCTATTTAAATATAAAAATGGAATGAAATAAAAAGAAAAAGATAGATGAAAAATCCCCCCGGACGTACTCATGGGTAGCGTGAGGAACCGGGTAACCAAAGTCACGATCAGAAAGGTTGACATCCAGACCATGTTTCTGGAAAGCGCTGGTTCGAGCCCAGTTCGTGACAAGGCCTTTTTGGTTATATAGAAGGATAGACGCCCCTCCTTTCTCGTTAGACAGATGACTCCCCTCTTTTTTTGCTGGTAAATACGGGATAGGATCGACTCTGGCAGCTGAACTTCTTTGTCTATTTATCTATGGCTCTTGTGCTAGTTGTTCAATACTCCCATCAATCAATCTCATTCAATCCACCAATCAACGTGTGGTAGCTCTGCCATCCGCAGCGAAGGAAGGAAAAGTCGGCCGATAGAATCTATTTGTTTATTCCACAACCAGTGCCTCTATCAAAAGAGAGCAAGTCGCCTATTCCATACCCAGTTCTTTCTCTGCTCGTGGGATAGGAATGAATGAAGCAAGATCGATGCTTCATAACCGCTCTTGGCAATACCGCAGTGGTTGAATCACTATCCGGTGCTCTCTTTCTGTTTGCAAGAAAATAAGGTTTCTCTTACAGATGCTATTTCATCCGGCCCTATGTTTGCAATTGAATCAATTCTTGGACTATCAGCTCTTGTACACTCCTTGGCTGTTCTCGAAGAAGCTCCTGTTGAGGTTTTTATTCCAGTGGTATCGTATAATAAGAGAGAGGGTAGCTAGGATGAAGGATAGCCCAGTTTCACCTTGTTCTACTTATCTTTTTTTGTTGCGTGTCCTTTTCTTTTGCGAGTTGGTGTGAAGGCTAGCGCTAGAGTAAAAGATCGAAGCCGCGGTGAATATAGAGATAGAATCCGAATCAAATTAAACAAAAGAGGGGTCTCCTTCCTTGCTTGGTGACGTACTGTCACAGGTATGGTTTTTGCTCTGTGTGCCATGCCGACCCTGCCATTGATGCCGGCCTATAAATTGATGCTCCTGTTAGTGCTCCGGGAACCAATCCATATTTTGTGCCCGCGTAGAGCCCTGACACAGAAAATTCATTTTGCTTTAGCCTAAGCTTTCAGGCGACTTTCCATTCGTAAAAGAGGTTACTCTTTTAGTAAAGAGGTTATGCTCGTCAATCAAGGTAAACGTTATCAGCCCGTTAAGCCGGTATGGTATAGTACGGATGTGGATTTTCAGGACTCGTTTCCGTCCCTAGGACATTTTCGTTTAGTAGGCCTAGTTCTTTAGTCTTGCAAATCCTGCTCTCTTAGTTTGTGCGGCTTAGAGCCCTTACCGCTCTAGGGCCTCGCTCCTCAACATGGGGCGCTACCTTTCCCACGGCCTCTCATTCTCACCATTCTACCAGGCTAGAAGACTTCCCTGTAGCAGTTTCAAGGCTGCTTCAGTTTGTCCGAACATTCTAATAGAAGGCTTAACCGAGTGGTCGTTAAGAACGAATGCGTATTTCGCTACGAGCAAGCAACCTAGCGTAACGACTCCCATCTGTGGAAGCGAGTTGACCTTACCTACTTTGTCACCGGCCGAGGTGATCTTTCATCCAACCAGTCATCCGAGTCGGGATTTGAACCCTGCGATCGGTGTCTAGTTAGGCAAGAACCGTGGAGCTCTCTACCAATTAGAGGGGTTCTCTCTTGCCATGTTACAGGGAGGCGCCTCTTTAATTCTTGATTTCGTATCTCTTATTTCGCCCGTATGGTCTATCTCTAATCTCCAATGCGACTTCAGGGGCGTTCGGGAAAGAAAGGCGCTAATTCAACTAATGTTTGTGTATCCCCATTAAAGGGAACAGGGGCAGCAGATACGGGAACAGTAGCTACTACTGCCATAGTTTTTGTACGAGAAAGGGATATAATAGTCAGAATCTGATGCTAGGAGCAACCTAGAGTCTTGCCTTGGCTGTTGACCGACCTGCTCTCTTCAACCACGCTTACTTGCTCTCTTATCTATCTCTATGCTGCTGCGCTTGGACCATCAATCACTATACGAGATTTCCTTAGAAGTCGAACAAGTTAGTCTCTCCGATAAAGCGATGAAGTTATGGAAGAATTGAACTTCTAGCATGATCTTAAAAAGAGAACCTCAAACGCCCTTACCTTAAAGAAGACGCTTCGCTCCTCTACTCAGTCCCAGGTGCCCAAGAATCCGCTTTCAAAGGATATGGTTGAGAAGCCAGGCATCAGCCTAATCGGCAACAGTCTGGATCAAGACAGGGACAACCAGGAAATCCACTGTAATGAGAAAGCCACTAAAGGATCTTTGAAAGCTTTCAAAGCTAAGCGTCTTCAAGGCAAGGAGCGTAGCGGCAAAGAAGAATCAGGCTAAGCTAATCACTCTCATTCCCTTTAGCTGGAAGCTGGAAACTGCACCGATTGGTGATTCCCCTTAGTCTGTCCTATCCTCCTTCGGCAAACGCTCCAAAGTCAGAAATTCAAGTAAAACACCACAAGGGAAACGAAACCTAGATGAGTGGGTTCCAAACCAACATTAGCTATAACCCCGGAAACATGCTCTAGAGAGTCCTTCTTTGCCCAATCCGTAGAAGCTTGAGAAAGAGTACCAGCTCTTGGTCCCTTGAATCTCTTCCTGCAAGCTGGACTACTGGAGATGAGCTCCATTCTTGTGGAGATGGGCTCCCTTCTTGCCTATGCGTAAAAGCATTCCCCCTAGCTTTCTTTCTTCCCAAACCCATTCCTCAGGAACTCAATTGCTTGCCGCTACGCTCCTTGCTTCGGGCATTCGCCCTAGCTTTCGTCTATCACTTTTCTCTAGCAAAGGGATATCTTCTCAAACCCGTTTACTGACGCTTGACAGCCGCGGTATCCTATTCTCTTTTGTTGGCTCAGAGGTTGAACAAAGGCTTACAAAGCACGTTTATGATCCTTCTTTGCCCGATCCGAAGAAGCTTGCTGCCCTGGCATATTCTAAGATTCTCGGAAGACCAACCCTGCTTCTTGCTTGTTGCAGCCCTGTTTGTTGGTTATCGAAAGGGGAGTTCCTATCTGTCTTGCTTTCTTCGCTTCGCCCCTAAGCACTGGCTATTCCCTAACAGCTTCCTCTTCGCTCGGGCATCGTCCTGTTGTTCTGAGTTCCCTGAAAGCCCGATTAACTTCTTTGATTGCCGGATGTCTATGAGCGAAAACGGTAGGAAAGCTTGCCAATTGACCGTTTGATATAAGCCCGCGAAACCCCTCTTCTTTGTTTTATTGGCTCAAAGAGCGCCTATTTCCTTTCCCGGCCAAACTCCCTACTAAGTGGCAAAAGCATATGCTTAACACATGCTATTTGGAGAAGCTGATCCACGGGCACATCCTTCTTCTCGTGCGCGCGAACCCCTCTTTCTCTTCCTAGCACCCGGCCAAAGACTCTTGAAAGGGGAGTTTAGCATTGGTCCCTGAAACCCTTCTCTCTGGCTTAGGTCTCAAAGAGCCACCAGCAGCAGAAAGAAGGTTTGGGCGCGAGAACAAGCCTTATAATAGAGGGGGTATGGGTTCCGGGTAAATCAAAGGAAAAAAGGCTTTCAAGGAAGAAGATGCTTAACAATCTCCTCAAGAAGGCAAGCAACTACTTCGCTGCAAAGGCCGAAGTAGGATCCGATAAGGCATGTGTTGATGGGCATGCCCGGATACTAAGGTAAGGAAAATAGCGTTTATGCCAACTGGGAGTAGGGAATACGCTTGATAATAAGAGGCAGGGAGTTTAGCCAGGGTCGAGCCCTAGAACTAGAGAACTAGAGTTTGAAAGAAAAAGAAACCGGGCTGATACCTAAGAAGAGTAAGCTACATATAATATGCTTAGACGATTAGCCAGACTAGCCAGAATAGCCCAAGAGGACTGTTAGCCGTAGAGAGCAAGGGATAGAGTGAACTAGATTCCTTACAGATAGGGCTAGGGCTAGAGCCAGGGATAGCTCAGACAGAGTTGGAATAGAGTATCAGATAGGGATAGAGTCTCAGCTCAGAGCAAGGGATAGGGTTCGCCCAAGACAAGAGTACATTAGCCCATTTTCCATATGCTTTGCCGAAGAGATCCAATTCTAATAGAGACGAGCTAGCCTTTTCCTACTAATACTAAGAGCTGACCTACTTATTCAGAGCTAGCAGCCAAAGCAGAGACGCTTGCCCGGTCTCATAGCATAGAGCTAGCCAATCCCTAAGAGCAGAGCTAACAAGAGAGACAAAGAACTGCTTTCCCACTTCGGAATCTCTTCCACCATGCCTATATAATATAATATAATTTTGCTTACCAAAGTGGTCTTACTAAAAGTAAGTAAGCAACCAGTTCCGTTCCAAGTGACATGGCTTTTCACTACTTTTTTTCCAGAGAAGGTTGCTCATCCAGCCCGGCGGATCCATTGTTTATGCGGCAGTGCGATGCAGCTGAAAAAGCCCTTTCTTTAAGAGGTCTTTGTCCATTTCATTTGATTAAGACTCACTCCGCTTAGGCCGCATCTTTGCTTTATTTATTACGTACCAGTGCGTAGGTGTACTTCTGTGCCCTTCCCTTTCGGATTTTTATTTCAATTCCTCTGGTTTCTCCCACCGGCTTTCACGAGTTACGCTATTTTAATAGTACTTGAATCCCTCAGGGGAAGTATGCTCAGTCCAATTGCATTTTACAGGGGCTACTGTCTGATTCATAACGCCTGGAGTAGGAGCAGATGTAGACAGAGGAACATCTGTAGGGAGTGTAGTAGCAGAAGTGCTGGAAACTGCTTGTGGTGCAAGCCCAGGCCACTGCCGTTTAGGAGCTTGGGAACTCTGTGCTAGGATTTGACGGTTGCATCATCTGCAACTGTTGCTGCAGCTGGGAAAAAGCCTGCTGGGAGGACTGGAATTCGTGCTTGGAAAGAGTTCGTTCCCGAAAGAGTAATTCAAAGTATAAAGGTAAATTCTCTTGAAGCTAGAAAGACTAATAATTAAGCTGGAACACCAAACTGGAGCCACACCGATTGACATGAAATCACTGCCTTTGCCCATTACATATAAAAAGGCATTCAAGCTGCTAAGTGCGCTACAGAGCTGGAAAGAGAAGAAAAGCGCTCTAGTGCCTATTCCGAGCTTACTAGAAGGAAGGATCCTATTTGTTATTCTAAAGTAGCGATCGGAAACAGCCTCACCCTTTAAGATGCCCCATATGCCGAATTAGGGCCGATCAACAAAGGAAAAGTCTCTAAAAGTGTTAAACCTCGCCTTCAACAGTTAGTGGTTTTGCCTTCAACTCTTCTCTATCATAAGAGAGGAAAGCAACTAAAGCACGTCGAGGTGAGCAGCGGGCGTCTTATTAGAAGGTGGAGCTGCTACCCCGAAAACGGAGTTCTTGACGCATGTGTTAAGCATATAGCTGAAGTAGATGGACCAAAATCGGATGTTTCAACTTCTTTTCTTTCTGAGAATCGAATGTGGGAGGATATCTCATACTATATTCTTTCTTATGCAATAGCCTTTTCAGTAAAGAAGGAGTTCCTTCTTTTTAGAGATTAGAGATTCACTTTGAATGAAAAGGTGACTTGAAATCTCTCATTAATTCTCAGGTAGGAATTCGGAAGTTGCATCTACTCTTTTTTGAAGAAATGAATCTGGAGCTGCAGAGGTTGAGACATGTTGAGGTTTCGTTGGTGCTTTGATCTGGAAATTCAGTAGCGCATTTGCTTTCTCGAAATGCTAAGGAGTTTGATGATTCAGTTATTTTTTTTGAGGATCCATCCCCCAGATCTCATTTCATTTGTAATGCTTTACAAAAGGATGTAATTGCTGCCTCGTTATGCTACGCAAATTATCCTCAAGCCAATCCGAGGTGACAAAGAAAGAGGATAGTACTTCATTCATGGCTTCTGCGACGAGCTTGGACAAAGCTTTTGCCTAGGGGCTTCAGAGCTCCCAAGCATACTATGGGCCTACCGCACTACTAGTAAGACCCCAACAGGAGAGACCCTATTCAGCCTCGTTTTGTGGACCGAGGCCATGGCGCCTGTTGAAATTAGAATACCGAGCTTCCGAGTTGAACACTTTTCTAAGAAAGAAAACGAAGAAGAGTTGAAGACCAACCTCGACCTAATTGAAGAGTTAAGAGAGCAAGCTCAGGTCAGAATGGCTACTTACCAACAGAGGATAGCGAAGTACTACAAGGCCAGATTGAGATTTGGAAATTGGATCGATCAGAGCTCGAAGCCTGAAAGCTCAGGTCTGAGGCAACGAGTGAAACCGCTGTAAAAATACAAGAGGTGCCGGAGCTGCTCCTACTGACTATGACTGGACAGCAGTGGACTCTTTCTCAAAGTCTGACCCTGCCACCTATCTTTGATTTGATGAAGCAACCATCACTGAAGCAATTGATTGAGTAGCCAGCTCAACTCCATTTAACAGGTTAGCGGCGAAAGGGAAGGCAAGGACCCGCTTCCTAGAAGAAAGAAAGCGACTGGTTCAGTTTATTAAGAGATGAATACTCCTAACAAAGAAAACTCTGAAGTGAAGAACCACTCATGTCCACTCAAACAGCTCAACTCCGGGACTCTCAAAGCTTGTAATAACACTTTTCGTTCCCACCGAAGGCCTTTTCTTTCTATCAGTTTCAAATCAAAATAGATATTGATCTGGGCCTATGCCCATTACCCAAGATTACTATTCAACGCAAGAAAGAGGCGCAATAGCATCTTTTTAATATAAATTAATTAAAATGAACCTTTTCCGCTAGCTGGGAGCAACTGCTTGGACTGGATGTACGCCGAAAGAAAGTAGAAAAAAAGCTACCACTTCAGAGTGTACGGCTATCTCTCAGCTTCTGATCCCTGCCTAGATGAAGAAAGGAGTGTCCATAAAGAATCATCAAGTAGGGAGAGGTGCGCTTAATATAAGCTAAAACGAGAAGGCAATTCAAATTTGAAGTCAAGAACAAGAAAAGCTCATGCGAAGGTTAGACTAAAAGAAACATTCCCGTTCTGCATATATTATAAATATATTCTAGATTGAAAGAATTACATAAATAGAGTAGAAATTCTTCGCGTATTAGGAACCAGCCCGGTGTTTAGCTATCTATAGCTATGTATAGGACTTTTCTTGGGATGACTGATTAACTGTAATGGGAATGAGTAGCCCCTTACCCTAAACAAGCGAGCACAATAGAGCTTACAGTTGTCGTCTATCTTTGCTCGATCACTAAACCGTCAGTCTTAACTCCTTTTTTCATTTGAAGTCAGAAAATTTGGAAGTCCATCAATCTGTAGTGGAATAGTCTCACCAGCCCGTAGAAGAGTCCAGTAGTGGGTGAGTAGAGTCTGTGCTTTCTTTGGTGGGCACCGGGCACACAGCAAGAAGTAGCTCCGTCAACACAGCTCTAGGCGCACGCAATCAGCTCAGGAAGAGCACAACTCTAACTAGCGAAGCGAGGCGATCAGCTCAACTGAAAGAGAGGGGGCAGACGATGCTTTATAGCCTTCGTGACACAAGAAGGGCAGGAACTGACCACACTGTCATATAAAACAATAAGATAGAGACCTTACACCGAAAGAATGGGAATGAGTCTCATACTACGGGACTTATGAAAGTGAAAGTCCTCTAGTTAGCTTTACGCTTCCTCTACTTCTCCTTAGGCAAAAGGGGACGCTTAACACCCTTCCATTAGTATGAGTTATTCAGTAGTTAATGATTTGCGGATTGTAGCTTCAGTCGATAGGGTACTTCTTGCTTTCCTTCTGTTATGAGAGAGATCCGCTATTTCATGACTGAGTTCCTTAGCGTGGAGTACAGACAGCTAGAAGCTTTCCCAAATCAAGTAAAGGAATGGTTAAGTCAAACATTCCGGTCTTAAGCCAATCCGTCCTGCCTGGTAGGTGCAATCAGTATACGAATACCGTCCTTTCAAGAGTAAACATTTTAGAGATATTCATCCCGGATTAATGACATGTTCAATTCATTTCCATAAACCGTACCCATCAGAAATCGTAGTTGGTAAGAAGTAGTGCTTCTTAGTGAAGTATGCCATCAGTCAAGGAACTGATTGATCTACGAATGCCGGGTTATCTAATCTCCTGTTAGGCGCGCCAGCCCTGTTTTCAGGAATGATTGAATCAGAAGCATCTCGGGAGTCAATAGACTGTTTGCGACGTGAAGAAGACTCGGTTGTAGATCGCTAGGCCCCTTATTCAAAAGGAATTGATAGAGTCAGATTCATATGTAAAGGCTAGGCACCTTCCCCGCATTCGCACCTTTAAGAAAGTTGATCGATAAAATGCTACATCTGATCTTAAAATGGAATTCGATATTCTATCTCTTCCTCGAAACAGGTAAATCATAAATTATTCAATTAAAAAGGTGTACGGGGAGCCCCGCGCGCTAGCCAACACAAAGAATGGTGAAGGCCTGCAATCGTTACTTTAGTTCCGGTGGAAAGCTCTGAAAGCAGAGCATTACCTAAGGTAGATCATTTCTCCCTCCTTACTCCTTCCAGTTTGCCATAAACCCTCTTGGCTAATTGTTGACATCATCTTCAATCTCAGATGTCAACTCTTCAAGGTGTGCTTTCCTTGTCAGGATCCTCTATATCTGTTCAGTTCTCCTCGAGTTTACATTAAATGTCCAAAAGCTTGCTGGCCAAGCTCTCAGACAGGGTTCAGTCTCGAGGACCTCCCTCGGGCATTGAATCTCTGGCCTTAGCCTGCCTACCAGTCTTGATCTCTTGCAAGAACAAAGGGAAGCACTAATCAACTATTTCAGCATGCCATTGGAAGAAATGATTCACTCGGATGCTCTCACAGCGATGCTGAAAAGGTCATCTCTACTCTGGCTCCCCTGACTTACGCGAAAGAATCATCCTCAGAAAACTAGCATCCCGGATGGTTGAGCTCAAGGGAAGCACCCTGAGAGCAAGAAGTTCGATCAATTCTGCCAAAGCCTCTCACTCTCAGTCTACTGCTTCTGAAAAGACAGACTTCTAACTGCGAGAGTGCCTTAGATCAGGAGCATGAACAGCTCAGCTCGGTTCTCAAAGATTGAAGAAGAAAGAGAGCAGCTAGCAGTTGAAATTCGGTACTTACAAGCCAAAGATGCAGAGTTCCTCAAACAACAGGATTCACTGATAGCTGAATTAAAAAAGGCTAACGAAGGGATATCCAGAAAGCTTGCAGAACTGGAAGAACGAAGCCCCGAAACTCTACTTTTAATGCCCACAGATCTGCTGGAAGTAGGCACCCGAAGATGCCAAAGAAGCTAGCCACTATCATCGTATAATAAGGCAGAGGCTAAACTCTTGGGCCGTAGGAAGAGCATTTTTCTATGTATATTCAATAGACCCCTGCCCCTAGTCGGATGATCCCTCGTTCTATCTAACCCCCTGGGTAAGCCTCATTGTTTATAAGTTCAGTCTCGCTTGGTCGTATCATCGATCGAAGATAACACATCATCTTAGCCGGGTTGGTGTTCGGTTTTATTCGTGTAGGTAGTTTACTAACCTAGCCTCCAACCTTTCCATAGTGATTGAGGAACTACTAAGCACCGGACCTCGGGGGTAACTCCTCTTTGGTAGGGATGGCAAACAAGACAGAAAGATTCCGAGCGCCCCGAGAAAGGAGATTTTTGATAACCTCAATAAAGTGATTTATTTCAATGAGGTGATCATAGCATCGATAGCTCTGTTCGTAAGGAAAAAGCATTTAGGCCAATCTTCCCGATAAGGATAGAGAGGTCTTTTTTTTGGTTAACAATTTGGAGAGTTTGCTTTTACACATTAGACTGGGGCAAAAAAAGGAAAATCAAAGCGCATATGGCACAAAAAGGAAATCCGATTTCGGTAAGACTGGATCTCAATCGTAGTTCAGATTCAAAGTGGTTCAGTGAGGGCGACCGCGAAAGTCACCGAATGGGTCAGTCTTTTCCTTCTGTTTTCCTATATTAAAAAAAAGCGTGGGAGGACGTTGCAGATGTCCGGGACGGACACGACTTCTTCTAACGCCAGAAGACCACTGGAAAACACCCGGGACCAGAGCATGTCGTGAAAGAAGCACGCACACTGGGCGGGCGTGCTTCGACCGTGTCTCCGGGGCACAGTTGAATGTAGATATCATGAACGCGAGGTGCAGGATACCAGGCCGAGAAACCCGGGCCCCCCCTATGTGCCGATCGCTAGCGCATCCAGGGCCCCGGCGCCCAGCTCAGCTGGAGAGGCCTAGCCTGATCTGAGAAGTTCTAATTCGGTTCGGATAGACTGAATTCAAGAACGCCTTAGCCCCTGGAATCAATAAGAAAACAAGTGCTAAGTTTCAGATCAGTGAATAAACCGAAACGAAAGAAGAGACGTTTCTCGCTCGGCGCCTAAAGCGCACTATGCTCCGCTTCAACAAATGAGAGTTTTCGGTGGAACCGGTGAACCACGCGAGCTGGTTAGATGCGTGGGACAGAGGGCTCATAGTACCTGCTAGCGCGGCTATGCAGTGGAAGGGAAGGAGCCTAAATCGACCCTCTTCTTTCTTTTTTTTTCAAAGAAAAAAGCAGTACAAAGAGATTAGACTCTCGGCTGAGACTAAGCAGCCACCGACCGTTCCGACGCGCCCCCGACCTATCTTGATTAAGACCGAAAACCTATCTAAAATCAAATGGAGCCTAGTTTAAGCTGTCAAACAAATGATAGAATGGAAAATGAAAAATAACCCACTAGTAGGGAAGGGATATGGGTTGGAGTCTCTCTCAGTAAAGAGAGTTGTAGATTCGTAGAAAAGGAAAAGAGCCTTTACTTTCTATGTTATTAGTAAAGCGCGCTAGCTGCAATCTTTCTAAAGCAATAAGGTAAAAAGTGGACTTTGAGAAAGAGGGTGCTTGTTGCCGCTTTATTAGTAAGTAAGCTTCTTTTATATCAATAAAGGCGAAAGGTTGCTCTTATAATGATCCAAATTTTCTAAATAATAGTTGGTGCGTTAGCGCTTTAGTTTGAAATAAGGAAATTGAGGCCTTTACTAATAACATAGAAAAGGCTTTTTTATCAGGGTGCGCAGGGGTGGAACCCTATACAAAATCAGTTTCCTTTCAAATGACAACTGCCTCTTCCTTCT
Organism: Erythroxylum tenue; assembly: GCA_027568955.1. NCBI lineage: Eukaryota > Viridiplantae > Streptophyta > Magnoliopsida > Malpighiales > Erythroxylaceae > Erythroxylum > Erythroxylum tenue. The sequence goes on from JAOSBM010025655.1 coordinate 19,127, forward strand.
GCGAGGGCCTTGCACGAAACCAAACCGCCCCCCGCCCGATCAAGTACCAGTTGCTTCGCTGGTAGGCCCACTTAGGTTAGGTTTTCTTACCAACTTCCGGTGTGTAATCGACATGTTGCTAGCTTCAACTCGGTTGAATAAGAATCATTGATTCCCTCTGCTGTCCATTGATTATTCATTCAGGGTGCTCGGCCGGTGCTCCTTTCTCAAACCAGAACAACTCTGAACGTTAGGTAAGATAAGGGAAGACCACCTGAGCGAACCGACCGAAGGGACTTGACTTCTCCGAACCGAGCGATAGCGGCTTAAAGCTAAGCCTATCACGAGCAGCGTCGCTGCGCGGGGAGAAGCATCTCAAAGCAAAGTATGGGGCAAAGGATCAAACGCTTTGACTTTGTCCCCCGGGATCCGCCACAGGTTGGGTTTGAGCGAGAGCCTTGTGATGGGTGACTATCCAGCACGGTTCGGAGAGCACTTTTTGTCTGCGCTGGTGAATGGAAGCCCCCCCCTACCAAGCAAGAAAGAAGCGGTTCTTTCCACGGCAGAGTAACCATTGACTCTATTTATTATTATGGTAAATCAGTGTATCAAGATGTCAATCTGAGATCTTATTTTAGTTCGATACGTTCACCTACGAGACTCACCTTTGGCTTTCGTCTCGGTAGGTGTATTATTCTACATTTTCCCAAAATCACATTCATTAATTTCTTTCTTCCCCGTCGACCACGACGACTGAAACGACGCGAAAAAACCAGACCCGGAAAGGGGAAGGGCCAGTGGTGGACATTCGGGAAAGTCGGGCCGATCAGGTGTCTTCATTCAAGCGATAATACAGAAGAAGAACGAAACGAAGTGAGAGGCCGGGGGGCAGGGAAAAGAGTCGAGTCGATCAGGCTCGACGACCGGGAGAAGGAAAACGAAATCAGGATTTGGCCGAAAAAGAAGCAACGCTATGGATACCATGACCGATCACCATCGATAAAGAATCATCTTTCTAAATCACTTCGGGTGAGCGGGGCCTTCAAGCATCCGAAATACGCCGGGGTTGTAAATGACATAGCGTTCCTGATAGAAAATGACGACTCCTTCAGAAAAACGAAGTTATTCAAGCTATTTTTCCCAACGAAGTCCCGCTCCGAGGGCCCGACGAGTCATCTACTTAAAAGGACCCTCCCTGCAGTGCGCCTCTCCTTGAATTTTTCGGTCATGCAATATTTTTTGAATACAAAGAACCAAATTCATTTCGACCCCGTCGTAATTCTTAATCATTTCGTGGCACCGGGCGTGGCTGAACCATCCACGATGGGGGGAGCGAATGCACAGGGAAGAACTTTAGATAAGAGAATACGTTCTCGAATCGCTTTTTTTGTAGAAAGCTCGACCAGCGAGAAAAAGTGTTTGGCCGAAGCCAAAAAGAGGTTGACTCACTTCATTCGCCAAGCGAATTCTCTTCCTTTCGCGGGAACAACAAAAACCACCATCTCGCTCTTTCCTTTCTTCGGTGCTACCTTTTTCTTTCCAAGGGAGGGGGTTGGGGTGTATAATAACCTTTTTTTTGAGGATGCCCGGGAACAACTCCTAGGTCAATTAAGGATCCAATGTTGGAACCTCATGGGTAAGGAAAAGGTAATGGAATTGATAGAGAAATTCATAAACCTAGGTAGGATAGGAGAATTGATAAAGGGAATAGAAATGCTGATAGAGATTCTACTGAGAAACAGAAAAATTCCGTACGGGTACAACTCTTATTTGAACGAAATGAAAAAAATGCGATCTTTGTTGTCTAATAGAACAAACACTAATACCTTAATTGAGTCGGTCAAGATTCAATCTGTTTATCAAAGTGCTTCTCCGATTGCTCAAGACATCTCTTTTCAACTGAGGAACAAAAAAAGATCATTTCGTTCCATTTTTAGTAAAATAGTGAAGGATATTCCATTAGTAATGAAAAAAGGGGTGGAGGGGATCCGTATATGTTGTTCAGGTCGATCAGAAGGCGCAGAAATAGCTAGAACGGAATGCGGAAAGTATGGAAAAACATCTCGTAATGTATTGAACCAGAAAATCGATTATGCTCCTGCGGAAGTATCTACTCGTTACGGAATCTCAGGTGTCAAAGTTTGGATTTCATATAGTAAAAAAAAAGGGGGACGCGCTATATCCGAAACGTAAGAAATATAGTAAATATCATAAAGGCAGATGTAGTAGGGGTTGCAAACCGGACGGTACACAACTTGGTTTTGGAAGATATTGCACTAAAAGTTGTAAAGCTGGTCGTCTTTCATATCGAGCCATTGAAGCAGCGCGTCGTGCTATAATCGGACAATTCCGAAGAAATGGTAAGAGTTGTCGCGGATCTCCCTATTACCGGGAAACCTACAGAAGTAAGAATGGGGGGAGGAAAAACAAATCCTACGGGTTGGATTGCTCGTGTGTCCACGGGGCAAATTCCATTTGAAATGGATGATGTGAGTTTGTCAAATGCTCAACAAGCCCCTACATTAGCGGCGCATAAACCATGTTCGTCAACCAAGTTTGTTCAGTGGTCGTAACGTAATTGGTTAGTGGGGAAAAAGGGGCCGGGATTCAAAATAATTAGGCCTTGTTCCTGAACGACGGAAGTGGAAAGACACTACACTAAACTAAGGGAGAGGGATAGACTCCTTTTCTTTTTGTAATCGCCGAAATTGTACAATGAACCCTTTTGTTCCAGGCTATTCAATATCTGGGACTGAGTTCCAGGATAGCAAAAGAGTCGTTGTTTTCTGGCTTCGGGATTCGATAAGGAAGAAAGAAGTAGAGAATGAATGCCGCTTTCTGAGATTGGAGTTGGAAAGATGTCTCATGCGACGTTCCCTGTTTTCTGGCATGCGTAGGGAACCACTAGCATCGAAGCCATCAAGCAGAATTCCTCTGACTAGAAGGTGTCTTGGGACATTGCTAGATCTTCTGAAGCGACTGAGCATATCTAATAGAGGATAAGGAACGAAGTTAGCGATATAAGCTAAAAATGTGCCGGGAACGACCAAGCGGGGGGAGGAAGGCGGCTAAGTGTTAAGTTAGGGCGCAGGTAGTCCCTTAGAATGAACCGACATGAGAATCAGAGAGGGAAAAGGGGAAAGATGCTTTCTGGAAGTGTGTTTCGTCGGATGGAAGATCAGTCCTAGTCAGTTAGGATGTGCAGCCCAGTTGATCTTACGAGGGCAGAAATCCCATTCATGAAACGAGCGGAGCGTAGGCGAGAGAATGGCCGAAGATGCAGTTAATAGTTGAACTCAGAGTGAAGGCCAGATAGTTGGATGGATAGGTCGGGATGAAAGGTAGGAGGAATCGGAAAGCGGGTAAGCTGATGTGCCATTCCAGGGCTACCTAAACGATAGAGTAATACAGCATTAGCGAGTCAACTCCCTGTCGAAGTAGATGCTTAGGGTTCCATACTCTGTATAGCAGGCAAGGGTCTCTATTATCGACTCGGGAATGAACGAAGTAGCTTCACTTCAAAGTCAGAGATATGTGTAACGGTGGACTGACAAATCCGCTCCAAGGCCTGAGTGCTACGGTTGATTAAATCCGTGGGAAGAGTAGCGGCCGATGAGAATGCAATAGTTCCAGAAGGAGCCAGAGTGATTTATGATTCGATAATCAAGAGGAGTCTGAGTAAACAGAAGTGAGATGTTTCTTCTTGAACTAGGTATGAATCAGATCTATTAGCTGATAGTTCCGTTCCTGTTTTTTTTCTAGCATAAGGTACAATGCTCGAAGAGGGGGAGCTTACTTAGCTGAGAGCAAGATTCTCTCATTGAAAGCGAGTATTCATAGCGAAGCATCTAGTGTTAGCAGCGAGTAAGCAAAGTGGATTGGATGCAGGTAAGCAGATTTTGCTGTACTATAAAGTGAGAAGATAGCTTTAGCAAAGCTCTACTGTTAAAGGAGTGCTGAGGTCGAAGCTAGGATCGGATAGGAAAACCCAACTAGTTCATCGGAATGGATAAAGTAGGATTGTTTAAGAAAGTAGTGACTTCGGGGGAAAGGTTTGGATGATTTTTCCGTAATCAAATCCTTTATGGATGTGATGGGCGAACGACGGGGATTGAACCCGCGCGTGGTGGATTCACAATCCACTGCCTTGATCCACTTGGCTACATCCGCCCTTACCCCTCCCCCGCACAGCTTTCAGTCTCTATCTACGATCAGATCCTTTCTGAACCCGCTATGACCGCTATCAAAGATCCGCTTTTTCCTATACTATAGTTGCAAGTCGTCTATTGTTGTGCTTTGGAATTAGGTTCAACAAGTATCAGCTTTCTGGAAAAGCTTCAAACAAAGAGGTTGGGCTGTTCACTTCATTGATTTGACTGAACTTTACTTAAGATTAAAGATAGAGGCCGGGTGGGCAGTGAAGGCTCGTTTAGTAGACAGCAAGCGAGCAGCAAGCACCTACTACTCTACTCCTATCCAAATTCAAATCAGTCTCTTTCGAGTCAAGCGCTACGCCCCTCTCAGATAAAGTCATTGCGCGCTAGCCCGGGTTCCAAACCTACGCGCCCCTAAACTACAAGCTTTGAGATGCTTGGGATATTTGAAGAAGCACCTTTCTATAGATAGGATAACGCACCTTTACTAATATAAGGCCCTTCTCTCTCAAAGTCCAGTTTCTCGCTTCTGACTTGAGTTTGATTGCAGGGGCACTAACGCGACCTTCCTTCAGCAGGCTCCGCCCTATCTATTTATTTCTCTCTTTTGTTCATACATCTTGAACCCAGATCAATATCCATTTTTTTCTCAATATCTTGATCTTTCTATCGATAGAAAGATATAGATCTCTATTTCTGGCTCTATCTCCATATATATCTAAAGATGGAAGAACCAACACTTAAAGGGCGTAACCAACGGAAGGTTCTCACCCTGTCCCCGACATGATTCTCCGACGATGCCCCTTGGGCGAAAGGTAGTTGTAGAGGAAGGGCTGTGAAACGGCGATTCCCCCCTTTCCATTGAAGTAGAGAGGGCCTCCTTCCCCACCATTCCGGCCTATTATTGATAGGAATTTGACCGATGCTGAAGGTAACTTGTTGCTTACCAAGCCACCCACTTGAGAAGCTAGTCGCCAGAAATCAAGGACGAGGAAGGGAAGCTGTCTACGAAGCTTTGCTCCCCCCCCCACCCCCTGTAGTCTTAGTACTCGGCTTGTTGCTACTTTGATTCAAAAGGTAACCGACGGTTCCCGACTTTATCTGGTTTCCGCAACCGTAACTATTTGTCACTCCGATTACTTCATCCATAAACCCTTTGTCTTTCAATAGCGGTACGCTCTAAAAAAAAGTAAAGGATAAGCTTGCATTCTATTCTAGAAGCGGTAGCTTCCCGCCTCCTTCATTCCTACTGCCCCCTTCGGTGATCAGTTCCCTTCCCTTTTATAAAATGCCTAATTGGTCTGCCTCAGCAAATGTAAAAAATGGACCGCTGTTTGGCTGACCCTCTTCTTCCCATTCGGGTTGGGTTGACCCAGAAGTCAAGAAAGAAGGAATGGAATCACTGGAGAGTCGTCTGCAGTTCACACTTGGGCAAAGACGACTGACTTAGGAAGCGGAACACTAACCTATTTCCGCTATTCTGTATGATTATTGAGCATAGCGAAATCAAGGTTTATGATAAAGTCAGCGAAGTTTCTATGGTGTTCTACCTTTGCGTAGTCTCGATCCACAGTGGCAGGCTCCGCACCCGAGCCTCGTTAGACTCAGCGGAAGTTTTTTTGAAGGTGTAAGTAAAGAGAATAGAAGAGATTCAGTCCGTGCCTTAGCCTAGTTTATATCTACAGCTGACGCAACTCCGTACTGACGCCTCACTACTACTTAATTTAATTAATCAACGGCTAAGCGATTTCATAACCTGAGCTTTTCTTAACCAGCTGACCTTATTTCGTAACCTTAGTCTCCCTTTCTTTATAGTTCGACTAAGTGACTTCGTAACCTTAACGTACTTTCTTTCTTACTTTAGCATAGGCAGGCCTTCGACACTTCAAACGGGCCCCCCCTTTTTTTTTTTTAATTAGAAAGAACGGGGCCTTACTTATTCTGTTCCGGGGGGATGAAAGAAAAAGAAAGAGATCAGGGGACTTTATGATCGGAGAAAGGAAAGGAGCGTGGTTGGTGTATCACTGGGCCGGTAGGGAACCCATAGGAAGGGGGGACGACCTGCCGAATTCACATCAGAAATCGCCAACAAACGAAAGATTGAATTGCGTATAGAAAGAAAACGAAGCATTTCTATTCTCGGAGCTGAGCTGAGGTATATGAAGAATGGCTTTTTGGTCCCTTTCGTCCAGTGGTTAGGACATCGTCTTTTCATGTCGAAGACACGGGTTCGATTCCCGTAAGGGATAAGTACTCCTTCTCGGCCGCTTTCAGTTAGTGTTCATTGCTGAGTGATCGCTCGCTATCTGGCTGAAAAAGGTGGTCCGGAAGCTTCCTCTCTCCCAGCAAGCAAGACGAGATCACCACTTTTCTCAGTAATAGACTTGATTTCATTCTTTCTTAGCCTTAGATGTCTTTTCATAGATTTTTTAATTTCCGACAGACCCATCGTTCTTTTTCTTCTCTGCTCAACCAACTATTTTTTATTTTGGCCGTTTGTTTTTGTTAGGCATTGAACCCCACCTTAGGTGCTGAGTGGTGTCCTCTCTCCTCTAATACCAAAAAAGTTCCGTCTATAGAGCTTAAAGCTTCAACCATGGCATGGCAGTAAGTTGGCCCAGTCTCTTGCCCAGCCTTCGCCTTCTTCAGTGGCCAAGTTGAAGCGTTCAACGGTTCTTCGGCCTACCACCTTTCTTTTCAAGGTTGAGCTTGTTCAATTGAAGCTAATGCTATGCTGTCCTTCCCTTGTTCAAGAGAAAGCGAGGTTAGCTACTGGCCTAAACAAAAGAGATTAGCCTCTTGATCGATTGATTGATTGGATCGAAGTACGAAGAGGTTGACTGAAGTGTGAGATCAGCCCAAGACTAAGGCCGAGCAACTAGCTGCTGCAAGATTGGACGTCTATCTATCTTACCACGCTCTCCTACTCCTATAAAGGCCGGCTCCAAGAATGGTCTTTCTTACGGCTCGTTACCGCAGCGCTCGTTCACCCCTTCGCTTTCTTCAATTCAAAATCAATCAAAGGGTAGTGTCTTTTTCCTATTCTTATTGGTAAATAGCGTTTTGTTTTGAAGCGGAGGCATTATTGAACGAAAGAGATGGCTTTTGTGCCGGTCAATCTCTATCCCATTCTTCAGAGCATCATTGATGATTTTTCGTACCCGGAAAAAGTCGTTTTTTCCTCTCTTCAAGAGCTCCTACATATACTGATCATACGAATAAGAGAATCACACCTTAAGGAAACCGAAGGTAGCTCAATGAATGGAGAGAGTTACGAGAATGGAATGGCTTCATAGCTCCAACCTATAGGCGACTCGGGGAGACCGATTGAATGAGAAAGCAATCAGGAACGAGGTAGCTAGGGGCATGCGGGCTAACTGCCCTGACATTCCTGTTTTTTGAAATGAATCTCCGGACCTCCTGAAACAGATGGGGCCTCCCCCTTGCCCCAGACTGGGACTCACTCGGATAGCGAACAGGACGGCCTGGAATGCGAATTCGACTTCGATGGGAGATGGAGATAGGAATGGATAGATAGGCATTCTTTCTATCATTGAAGTTAACTAGATCGATTAGGTCATACTGGTCGGGTACTTAATAATCGGCTCTGTCGCTTGGATTTTCCCGCACCTTGCTCATAGGCCTCCGGATCCTCTGTGCCTTCTTGTCAAAAACCTCTCTCCCTCTCTCATGTATAAACTAGCACATTTTTAAAGACTCTTTGATGATTTTATGAAGCCATGATTCGAATCTTCTTTTTTGGAATCTTAGACAAAATAGCCTTATACTATGAGTTCGCTTCCTACGAGCCCATGCGCGATCGTGCAAATAGATAGGGTTCGGTATTACGAATCCAGCAGATACGTAGGGATTTGGCATCTGGCGATAGACAGCCTCCCTCCCCGTGGGACAAGAGGTAGTACGATTCAAGGGAATTGGACATTCCCGGAAGGCATATAAAAAAACTAGAGTAGCGAGGGACGCGGTCAAGGACTCAAAGTTTGTCAAAGTCTGGATCGGTCCCAATGCCTTCTATCGCCTTATTTTTGATTCTGCCTGGAAGTCGAGACATCTCGGCCGCCCGAAAGCGCCTTCTTTCATATCAACAGGTGGTCCACCCCAAGTGATCTTAATGAAAGACTTGAGCCTCCAACCCTCCCTTCCTGCAAGGCGTGAGTCTTTCTCCGAATGAATCCTGCTTACTTTTTGACTCGTAATCCCGTATTCGTAGTCTTAGTGTTGAATCTTCTATTTCCGGCTCTATGTATTGGCTTTTGCATTTGGTGGTCTTGCCAGCATTCGTTTAGGAAGTCGGAGTTTGCTCGAAGAACTTATCTAAAGAATGGGGATTGCGTACGCCCCACTTTTAAAAAGGCGATGGAGAGTGAGAGAGAATGTAGCTCCGGAGGCTTTTCTTGCTAATCTTATCCTCACTCTCTGATTTTTTTGCTAGATGTTTTTGTGCTCTTGTGCTTTTCTTATGAGACCGAAAATTCATGCTTTCTTTACAATCGTTGGTGGCTAATTAGTTTCTGTTACAGCTTGTTCCAGTTATTTCTTTCTTTTTTTGCTTGATTATTTGATCTTTGCTTAAGTTTGGTGCTTCTTTTGCTTCTCGTTCTGGTTCTTTTTGTAAACCTGGTTTCTTTAGCTCGAACCTGTGACTGAAAATCAATCCGTTTGACCTTGTGTGGCGGGGAAAAAGAAGCGTGGATCTTGCTCTCCCAGCCCCTCGCGAATCCCCCCTGCAAAATCAGAATCTCCCCCAACTCCTCCTTCTTCTTCCTCGGCTAGCTTTCTCCTGCTACCCTCATAAAGCCTAGCTGGGGATGAGGGTGCTTCTCAGCCATCAGATCAGAATCTCTTCCAAGAAAAAATCCCATCCGTCCATAGGCTTGCTGACCAGCAGATCTCTCAGGTCAAGACCAGCTCATTTGTACACTCTTTGGACCTCCAGTCGCCTCTCATCTCACCTCCTGGTCCAGACGAATCCAACCACAATCAGATCCTTGCATTCAATGCCAAACCCTTGATCACAGTCCTTCTTCCTTCCCTTTAAAACAGACAGCTCCCAAAAGCTCAAAAACCAGCACAAGTGAGAAAAGAAAAAAAACCCTGGTTGAAGAAACTCAAGAGCTTTCCAAAAACAGATTGGAGATTCTAAACGTGTGTGAGGAAGCATATGATGATCTTGACACTGAACTCCCAACGGTTGAGGCTAATTCATCAGAATCTGAACCAGGCCAAAACTTGCACTCTCAAGACTTGGCTATAATCCCTTGCTCTGACCTCCTAGTAGTACCCTTGGTGCCATCGAAAATAATTGTATCCATATTTCCATCTCATTCTGGCCCTAAAGACTAGATTGCTCCTATTATGGCTGCTTTCGCCACAGGACCTAGAAGAGCTCCCATTATTATTCCAGCTCAATCTGTTCAGCTCCAAAGCAGCTCCAATGACCCCCAAAAATATGGTCTACCTACTTCGTTACAATGGTTCCTGATGAGAACTACCTACATCAAGGTTGGTTGTTAGGGAAGGGATGGAGTAGAAATATAGTTTACGTTTCAACTTGATCAGTTCGCCCGCAGGGACGAATGAATAAAGCTTTTCTTCGGAGATCCAAATCCTGTTCCCGAAGACCGCGCTACTTGGCTTGAGCGGTACTTCATAGGGCTACTACTTCACATTACGGCCGGTGGATCGGCAGGTTCGCGCTTTGCCTCGGCTCTCTTCTTTCTTCCTTGGTCCAAACGAAAGATCTAAGGATGCCTGGGTCCGGGTATCCTTTTCCCAGTTTTTCACTTGATTCTCCATTTTCAAGCCCAAGGTTAAGGAAAGGGAGTACGTCTCGTATATAAACTTTTATATAATGGGACCGAAGTCGGCTCAGCCGGAGATCATGCGCCCGACAGAAGAAAAACGTAAGCCTTCTTGTAGAATCTAGGACCCACCCGAAAAGGATCTCCATTTGGACCCTTTTTGAACCACTCATGGGACCACGTAAACGCGGGGGTTATCCTGATTTATCAGGACGAGACTTCACTCCTGCATCGAATATAGGTGGAGGGTGTGGCAATTCGAGTAATGGAAAAAAAGCTTGCCCTTAAAGTGAAAGCTAGGGTGGAGGGTAGGGAAGGATAGAAAGGTAGTTTCCTCCAGCAAGGGAGATGACTTCTTCCTTGCCCTTTGAAGAGCGAATAACAAGCGCTTTGAATCAAGCTCTTAGAGTACTCGTAAAGACCTTAAAACAACGTTTTTCTTTTTTAGAAAGATCTTTCTAGACCTCGCCTCGATGTTGGAGCGTCAGCTAGCCTCTCCGGCCTACGGTGGGGTTAGGATGATGAGTTGATAAATCAACCAGCAAGCAAGATCTTGCTAGGCTCTCGCGTGTCCGGGGTCCGATCAGATCAACCAGCGACCGGTTTACGGAGCAAGGAGTTAAGCAAGGGCCAGTAGATTGATAGAAGAACCTGGCCGAAGTCAGTCTTGTGTTCAACTCCGTGGGTTACCTGGTTGGAAGGGATTGCTTTCTGACGTCTGTCTTTCCCTTCTTTCTCTTCTCTTAGCAAAGCAGATTCAAGTAAAACTTTTGGCTTGCTACAAGCTAGGCTCAGGGACTGCAGTCAGCCGTTTCCCCTGTAGTCGTCAGCTCGTTCTTGACAGATCCGATCGGGTGTTCATAATCTGGAGTAAAAGGATTCGAACCTTTGCATGCCGGTACCAAAAACCGATGCCTTACCACTTGGCTATACTCCATACGGCCTGTTTTGGACGATAGAACGGAGAGAGGGGGAAAGGAGAAGCAGGGCTTGAAGAACGAGCCGAACCGTGCGCGGGGATATAGCAAGTAAGCAGCAAGGTTCTCCCTTTACTTTAGGACCGACTACAACAAGCTCGCGACTCTAATAGAAACAAACGGTAAGCTCTCTGCTCTATTTGCTTGCAATGCTATACCTATCCAAGTTGGCGAACGTTTCTTTAACCTTAGACTCGTTACGCTGTTCGACTGAACTCGTTGGCTCCGCGTCCACCGAAAGTCGTACACCTTCGTCACCGTCAGCATTTGGTACTCTCTCGATAGCAAAAATAGTTCAAAGCCTTTATTGTTATTGTAATGAACCGCAAGGTTGCATTGCAAGGTTCCCGAGAAACAACGTTCCCTTTGTAAAGTAGGCTTTTTGATAACTAATTAGAGTTGACATGAAATGGATCACGGAAGAAAACGTATTCGTTCGATGAATGAATGATTAAATCCCCTCCCACTCACACGGGTTCTTCTATTGAAGGGGTTCCCCCTCTTCTATGTGAGGTGGGGCGTACGTAAGAGCGGAACCAGAACGCGGATCTTAGGCCCCCGGCCGCCGATACAGTTACCATGCTTACCAGCTCTTCCCATCCATTGCCGCCTATAGATATGGATGGGAGGTAGGCGAAGGTAGCTTGCTTCTCTTCTCCTAGGCTACCTGCACATGTTATTCGCGAAGAAAAGGCAGCGAGTGCTTCTTCGCTTAGTAGAGCTACCGGCCGCCGGACGAAGACCGCTTTTTGTTCCCCTTGATTTTGATTTGATTATTATTTAGAATCCTAGACTAAAGAAGAAGCTCCTGAATCAGCGCAGGGCCAAATCAGCAGCAGGAGAACTGTACTAACCTGCCGCCGGTAACTTTCTCAGGGCTCCGCAGGAGAAGAAAGAAGGTCCGGGTCCAATTTCTAATGAAGCGAAGGTCCCCCTTACTCCCTATTCTCTTTTAAAGCTTTATAACCGCGGTTGGTTAAGAACTATTGACTGTAAACCATAGCAGTTACACTTACTCAATGGAACGCCTTTGGAATTCAGATGGATGAGCAGGAACTTGAGCCTGGAACGCAGTCCCAGATATTGAATAGCCTGGAACTTTTTAAATTCGGGGGAAACATGGAACCGGTCACTATACTGGGGGGGCGAGACATGACCGCGATTTAAGATTCAAGTACCGTTGAAAAGACTAAAGGGGGGAATGACTACCTGTAATAAAGCACAGGCTAATACGAGCCGACCAGAAGAAGCAAGGCAGGGCTTTCTTGTGTAGGCGCAGGTTCCCTTTTCCGAAATGGAAGTCAGTGTTGTGTGGTAACAAAATGCCATCAGTCAAAGGCTTTTTCTTTTAGCGGATCAGTGAAAATCATCTCGTCTAGTAAGTCATTTTTCCGTTGCTGGTCATCAATCTCCGGTATCGATTCCCGGTCCCCGGGCCTACTTCCTTAAAGCTTGTTGCGGTATTCTCACTCCGATCGCCCCAATGAAGGGTAATCTCTTTCCCTTCTTACTGGATTCTGGGATGACTTTCTAATTGGATTTTACAAGTGAGCTAATCACCAAATGAGCATTAACCCTTAGAAATAAAGTAAGCTAGTACAAGGTACACTAAAGCAACCTCATTGCCCTGAAAGAAAGCTCAGTAGGTGGATCTTCTTTCCAGGTCGCAGGTGGAGAGCCGGTTGAAAGGCCTTCTGCCAATTGAGAATGATCCATTTATATAAAAATTCAATTCAAAATCTTTTTTTGAGATGGAAGCCATTACTAAGAGTTACACGACTTTTGTGGAAATGATGAGCCTGCTCCCCCTGAAAGTATCCACTACCTGAGGCTAAGGCGGATTTGTCAACGGCGGTGTTGCTGGCAATGATTATAATAGCTATGGCCTTTGCTCAAACCTACCTGATTAGAAAGATAAGGCGCCTTGACTTAGCCACCTTCAGTTCCCGAATAGAAAAAAGAAGGATCTCAGGTTTCAAAAGCCCTAGATATAGATGTCCGGGAAGTGCTTCCTTGGATTAAAGCACATTCCGGGAGTGAAAGGGAAGTTGTGAGGCTCACCCGTCAAGTTAGTTATATTGGCTACTGGGGGAGAACTCGCAAGGCGCGTTATCACCATAGGCGGAGTGCTTTCACCTTCTCTTCCCGGGTTGCTTTGTCCAATTCCTTTTCTTTGTGTTAGAAAGGGGCCTGCCCCGGACTCGACTGGAGCTGGCGCGAAACACAGCCTTCATTGATGAAGGAGAGGCTCTCCACTAGGGTGGTCACTTAGTTCAGGATCAGGATCGCCACCCTCCCTTCTCCCAGAGCTCATGAAGTTGTTCAAGATCGGTAAGAACCCGGCTGTAAACAGCACTTTGGGACCGCCTCTACTATTTTTTCTCTTCGGAGCTAAGGGATCACTGGAAGTTGACCAGCCCATGAGAGCTTGACAAGTAATGAATCTGTAGATCCATAAGCAAGCACACCAAACCAATCTCGATAAAAAAAGAGAAAACGGCAACTACATGAAACACTTGCTTCTACGAATCGATTCCTGAGGTTTTTGATCAAATGACAAAACGAATGGGAGCACAACATCTCGTTGAAAAGCGTGAGACACAGCATGAAACCCTTTCGAATAGTGCTAATTTGAGATTGAAAGCCCAACGGACATTATATACGTGACCGTTAGTCACTCATTTCGTATCATCAAGGTGGCTAGAATGGCATGAGCGGGTATGCCACCAAGTCAGCATCTCCCCGGTAGCCTAACTGGCAGCAAAATCGAGTCTCTCAGAAGGGCTGGTACAAAATAGATTCTAAAATATAGAATTTCTTGGTGTCTCCAGGCATCCCCAATCTCAAAGCAACTACATCAAAAATGTCTTCCTTCCGGCTTTACTCGTTCTGTGAATGAAGATCCAGGAAAACACCTCTCTATGAAATACCCAATCCGAACAGAACAACAAATCCTTATATATGTCACCATGGATCTCGAAGAAAAGCGTGAGACACGGCATGGAGACACTTGCTTCTTAGCCGCTATCTTTTTAGGAGTAGGAGGGATGACCACGGACAACTACCTTTTGGATCACATTTGGTACTCATCGTCGATCAGGAAGGCAGATCCTCGGCGAACCAATTGTATCATCCGTGAGAGACTGTAGTTGACAAAAAGCTCATCTGGTAGAGAAGGAAAGGCAAGAACGAAAAGAGCAATCCTTGGTCCAGGCTTTCCGTAAGCTAGATACCCGAAAGAGCCGAGCAAGTGGATGAAAGTCGCTTCTCTAGGCCATTTTAAGCTCTGTTTTCGCCTTTTTGTCGGGTCATAACCATTTGCCTTAGCCCACGTCTGGGTCAGAAGTTTTGGTCTGTCTGCCCATTCAAGCAAGCCAGAGCTGAAGGGGGATAAAGGGTACCGGGTTAAAAGCCAGTAGCTATCCAGTCGAATGCGACCTCTACCACTCGTGCCGGATCAACTGATCATCGCCCTTGTATTCGTCTCTTCTGGGTAAACTTAAACTGCTCAACCATAGGAGAATTCAAGTCCTCTGCTCCGCTATTGATGGATCAACAGGTGGAACTGGAGAAACTTCACCTGCATTTCGATCCGTCTACGTACCAACAGGTGCGTCAGCCCTTTACCAGTAAAACTGCCTTCCCCTTACTAGATCAAATAGGGCTATGTATTTTGATCTAGATCTAAACCCTTTCCCGGGAAAACAAGTGTAGGGTCACCATTTCGGGCAACAGAAAAAATGGCTGTTGTTTTGCTTCTACATTTCCAAGAAACCCAATTTCTATCTGTAACCATATAAATGACGAGTATGAATAACGAACTGCCGTAGCCCCTTCCTCATCAATAATGGCCATGGATACATAGTGGCTGGTCGAGGGGTTTTGTTATCGCTGGCACTACTTCCACTTGATCGCTTCGTACTTCACATTCGATCAGCGATCAAACTATAGGCTAGAAAATTTCCGTTCGTCCTGACTTGGCATACACATAAAAGCCCATGACTGAAGACTGCATGACGAGAGGTTGAGCACTTCTTTCTTCATAGGGATAGGGGGAGAAATGTGCCCAGCACGAACAAAGAGAACTTCCTCGTAGGTCGTTATATTAATCAATCGATTGGGCCGGAATTGACAGAAACCTACATTTGTCAATTGATCGTTACCAATAGAAAGTGGAACGAAGTCCTGGGAAATTAGAAAGATCGATGTGCCAGATCGAAACCTTCTTCATTATTGGAACAAGATCGCTTCGCTTCGCAAAGCTAGGGATTGAATGGAGAGCTGCGAACTTGGATCTTGAATGCTCTGGGCAGGGCGCCTTGTGCGTGTGCTTAACTTAATTGTTTGTTGGCGCGTAGCTTTATTCGTGCATGGCTCTAGACTTATTGAGGAAGAGGCCTGGAATTGCTAACAAAAAGAGCAGCGTATGCCACCCCCAACAAAATCAGTATACTGATGTGATGACGGACTACCACGAGTGATTCACCCACTTAGTAGATTGACTACCCAATAGAAGAGGCAGGCTTTCTACGAACCCTATCCTTAATATTACACCAATTCAAAAGCTTCGCCTACCTATCTGACTAGCTATACCTCTTCTGTGCGTGCTGATTCTTCGCGAATATCCCCCACCTTCCTCTGCCTGGGTTCCGTAGATAGGAGGACATAGGTACTTTGGAACATAAAAAGTACTATTTTCACAGAATCAAGACCAGGAATTGACCTCTTTGGAGTAGCACA
>JAOSBM010026378.1:0-20974 GCA_027568955.1 Erythroxylum tenue
TTTACCGTTAGAGATTTCTCGTGGGAACGATATCCGCTTACCGCTACTACATTAATTTGTTTTAACGGAAGTGATTTTTTTTATATTTGGTTGCAGGCGACAGCATCACCAGGACCTGAAATGCTTATCGATTTATATGGTTCACCAAGTGATGTTTCAAAAGATGGATTATCATCTTTGTGAGAGTAGTCAAGAAAATTTAGTGTAGAACTTAGGCCATACATAAGGCTCATAACATTGTCATAAGTGACAACAGTCTCAAAAGTAGTATCATATATACCCAACCAAAGCCTACGACCTTTAGTATTTGTTACAACCACTGATATCTTCACCTTTAAATACCAAAGAAATATAAATATTAGGCATTTTTCCTGAGTGAAAAGATACATCTAGCACTAAGCTAATGATTTAAACAATATGTCCTGTGTTCTTTTTTTTCAAGCATGAAAACCCTAAGACCAGAAATAGTAAGATTGGTTCTTATAATAATAAATAAAATAAAAATATATCAAAACTTTTAAGTCCAAAATAAATGTTATATAGTAAGTTGATCAATGCATTCAAATTAATTCAATAAGAAATAGTAATTAGCATTTGATTTCATTGGTACCATCTGAAGAAGCCAGTTTAATTGTCTACTTTTTCTTTTCAATTCATTTTCCTTACAAGTTATTGAATTTTGGTAACTGATTTGCCTAAGCTCTCTATTGAACACAACAATATCTAGTTTTTGGCAGGACTACACATACAGGTTACTACTAAGAACATAGAAGATACCAACTCAACTAGCTCTTACACCAATTTGTAGGAAGCTTAAAGAAAGTATTTATGACTTAGAAATTTGATAACATGTTTTATATAAAAATATATAATATTTTCCTATGTTTGGTTTGATGATGATTTTAATAAGAGATCACAAATTCTTTTTTCTATAAATGTCCAATTGAGGTGATTCTTGATTTATTTTAAAGGTAACTTAAATGGATACAACTTTTTAGAAGGCATAAAACAAAATCGGCACCGAACCTAAAGTAAAACTAACATTGGAGTCATCATATATGTACCTAAAAATTTGCTAAACAAACTATAAGATGATTTGGAAATGTAACAATTATCGGTTCTCGCATTAAACACTCTAAAGACGTGCAAAATTATAAATTTAATCACCTTAAAAAATTTATGTAACTCTAGCTTATAAATATTCTTGTTAGGGTTATTTATGAGGGACTTTTGGAGGTCTGTGATAGCTTCCTTTATCACTAAGCTTTTAGTTTTAAGGTTTCTTTGTATGAAGTAAAGATTTGGAGGAAGATTAGAGGAGATCATGAAACTTCTCTAAGGCTTTCTTCCTTTTCTTTCTTTCATGTTAAGATTACCTCGTTTTGGTTTTTTAATGTTTAATAGCTAAAAATCCTATTTAGGATTAGGGATTTAACTTTGGATGGATTGGATCTTTGAATTATTTAATGTATAATTTGATTATTTATTAGGTTAAATTTATGCTATTTATTTTTAATCTTGAATTTGTGCCTAATCACCAAAGATTCGTTCTTAGGAATTGTATGAAGAGCTGAGAGGTAAAGTATGATCCATGCACTTAAGGAATAAGCATTGTCATGCTAAAGAACCCTAGATTATTATGATACCAAATAGATTAACTATAATTAATGATTTTTATTATGTTGAATTGCTTATAGAGAAGTGGTAGTTACTAATTGATCATAATTTTGTGTCTCAATAGAGGGAATAAATACTTTAGGATAATTTTTTTTAGAAATTAAAAAAGTTAATGCATTTTTGAAGGTAATAGATAGAGTTACATAAGAAATAGTGTAAGTGCACTTGTACTAGACTCATCCGTGGCTAAAAAACACTAGAAATACTTTAGGTGTTGGACCCCGAACTTTTCTTGAAAGTTAGAACTATTAAATGAGAAATTTTTGGCAATTAGTTATGTGTAAAGAAAAGAAGAATTCTTAAATTTGTAATGAAGTAGAAAAGATAGTTAGGACAAGATGGGTTATATGTGAAATATTGGAAGTTATAAGTTGAAAAATGTTCATTGAGTATGCTTCGGTGTTTTAGCAATAACTTTTTCTCTAGTTATCCAAATGAGATGATTCTTAATTTGAATTAAACTAGAGAAATAAGGCTACAACTTATCTGATGAAATCGAGTTCTAATTTGGTCTCGAAGAATTTCAATTTTGTATGGAATTTGAGCGTAGAATATTGTTTCAGTATAAGAATAGTTCGGAAATGTTTGGGATATAACTTTCAGATTTCCAAACCCAATTGAATGATTTTGTGTCATTAGAAAATTAAGACAATGGGGAACATTTTTCTAGAAGGAAGGGTTATCAAATTTCTTCATTTACTTGATCAGAATAAGGAGTGAAGATGTTAGTGGTTGGTGGACGAAAGGGGCAAAATTGGGAGAACCAATTAAATGAAGGGTAAAAAGGGAAGAGCAAGCAAAATGTGGTCTTGTTTAAAAGAAGAAGAGGAAAATCGTAGCAGTTAGAAAAGAGAACAAAACGTGAAATAGAAGAAGAAGGAAAGAAGAAGAAGAAGGAAGAAGATTTGTTCAAGGTAAGCTTTATTTTTCTTCTTTCTTTGTTAGAGAAGGAGTTAAAAAGAGACAAGGGCTTTTGTGTTGGGAATGAATGGAGAAAGAAAATGTTATAAGGGGAACCCATTTGATTTTAGGTTTCTAAGCTAGGGTTTGGGTTTTCTAATCTAGATGGACTATGGGTAGGTTAGGTTTGAGCATGATTTGTGTTGATTTCATTTGTTGTGATTTTGAATTTTTAGGGATTTCGTTGAATTGGAATTGAATGGAAAATTGGTTTTTTTAGGAAATCAAGAAAATCCTATCCAAGAGCAAGAGGAAGGGCCAAATTAAGTTTGGATTTTCAAGAGTTATAAGGTGAGTAATTTGTTTATAGTTATTGTGTAATAGGCAAAATACCTTGTGTGTGTATTGTGTCTTAAAATGACTTGCTTGAAATGTTGCGATGTGGAAATTGCATTATGATGTATGACTTTGTGATAAAAAAATGAATTGTGTGTATGATCATGCTATGCCTTGGAATTGTATCACGGCATTTTGATTGAATGGAAAGAAGAAAAAGCATGAGAATATGAGATTGTGAATGATTGAATTGAGCATGAGATTTGATTGTGTTTGGGCGAGAGAGGAACCATTTCGTAGTCAAGTGCACGTCGACATAAAGCCTTCTCCAGGCTGCCCGCTTGTGGCCCACGAGATTCAAAAAGTGGACTCGTTTCGTTCACGGAGTAAACTTCGATTTCTCTGTTTTTCTCCACGAAACCCTCGAGCCAATTATTTGTGCATTTGCATTTTGATGTGTTAAGCTATGATGACATTTTGAGTGTTATGCTTTGATGTGAATTACATCCAATATGTTCTATGTGATGATGTATTGAATTATGAAATATGAATTGGAATTGTAAATGTTGAACTTTCATTGCTAGATTAAGATAAGAAGTGTATGCCTATATGGATATTTATATGTTTGATTGTGTGGCTCGTTGCCAATGGCGATAAATATATTAGCCAATGAGCTGTGTAGCTCAACCCAAAATTTTCCCTCCTCAGGTACAGAACGAGAAGATTTGTGATCCTTGCAAGGCATTCAGAAACTCCAAGATAGCTAGAAGTCTTTTGTACTAAGATAGTGACTAATTTGGATAGCTTTATAGGCATATCAAACATGAGTATCCTTTTGTATTTTGTATTACGTTTGATGTGTATGTTAATATGTAGGTAAAGCTTGTTCAAACATTCATTGTGTTTAGAAAAGAGAATGAGAACTTGAGAAGTACATTTTTTGTATGACTACGTTATTTTAAAGTTTGAGTTTGATGGATGTGCTTATTCTTTTATTAAGATTGCAAATTGTTGCTAGTGTGAGAATAGCATGTTGGAGTTGGAAAGATTGTATGTGATGAATCATTGGAGTTGAGATTCAAGAGTTAATGAGATGTATTTAGTAGTTAAATGGATATGAAGTGGTTTTGCACTAGAAGGGTTAAATTTGGGAAGTTTATGAGTGAATATGGTGTTAGAATGAATGTTGAAAGCATTGGAGAGGCTTTTGAGGGGTTTGGGAATCCCCAATGTCTGTTAAATGGACCTTCTCAGGCCTAAAAAGTCCCTCTGACCAGTCCATGTCCGTTAAACGGACTTTAGGTCCGTTAAACGGACCTTCTCGGGTTTGGAAACCACCCTAGGCTCGACAATATCCGTTAAACGGACATCACAGGACAGCTACAGTAAATTGCAATTTTGGATCTTACTTTGAGTTCTTCATAAAAGTTGTAGATCTCGAAGTTTTCTTTCAAACTGTTCAAAAATGACCTCAATCTGACATTGATAGCGAAAGTTATAGTAATTGGTCCAAGGCAGGTACAAAATGATTAAGGACATAAACATGTTGGATTCTTTTGGCCATAACTTCATCATCCGGCCTCCAAATGAAGTGATTCTTAAAGCAATGGATTCCTAACACGTTTTTATACCTTTCCAAAAAAAATTGATATCCATTGGTGATGAAGTCAAAAAAGATTGATGGAAAGAACGTGAGGGTTCATTGAAATAACCCTACAAGGAAACTGCTCACGCTTTTTGACTCCAGATAGTTGGGCTCCGGAAACAGGGTCCAACATTAGGTATCATATATACCTGCTACAATGACTCCTCTGGGTATGCTCGAGCTAGGAAAAGGAGTTGTAAGTGAGAGTTAGAGCTAATAATTAAATTAGATAGGACTACTTATTTGAACATTGAATTTGTATATTAAGTGTGTAGAAAGTTTGATATCCTAGCCCTGGGCTAAAATCAAGTCCTTAATATATCAAAGATTGTTGAGCTTAAGGTTGTGGATGCCCACTTTATAGTTGCTCAACAACCTCACATTCCTCTCTTTCTATAGGGTGTATATTGTGCATCCCAAAGCCATCATGAGAAAAGATTGATCATTTTTGGCAAACAAACCTAGATTGGAAGCCCGTATGAAGATATTCTCCAACTCAGTTTCACTACAAAAGAAACTAAAAGTTTATTTAACACTTAACTAGACCTCTTTAGTAAAAGATCATATAAAGAAAAATATGGTTGATGGATTCACAATCTTACATATAGAAGCGTCATTAAGAGTTAATTATGGAAAAAAAATATCGATAAGGGGTGCATTATAAGGACTTCCCAAACGGTCACCCATCCTAGTACTACTTTTAGCTAGTAAAAGATCATCTAAAGAATATATGGTTGAATAAGCTTACATATAAAAGCATCATTAAGAGTTATTTATCGAAAAAAAATATCGATAAGGGGTGCATTATAAGGACTCCCCAAGAGGTCACCCATCCTAGTACTACTTTTAGCCATACATGTTTAACTCAGAGTTCTGATGGGATCCTATTACTACTTTAGATTAATTGTTATTTCAACTTAGATAACCTATTTTGTATGATAACTATAATTATATATAAGTAAACCTTAAAGCCCTAGCATTTATTATCTTATTTTCTTTTCAATAATTAATATTCTTTTTTGGTTTAATAGTTTAATTTTCTTTTTCTAAACTTTGATTATTTAATTGTGTTGTTTGTTATAGGATTAATAAACATAGTACTATAGTTCATGTGGGATTAATACCTTATATTTAATTTAATTTTAATAATTTTTATAGTTCAAATCTACGGTTATAAATTTAGTTAGATTAATTTTTTAACTTTGTTATCTATGTGTATACAATTGCTATATTTTAATCCTTGTTTTTATTTTATTTTTTATTTCTTCTATTTATTTATAATTTAGCTCTCTTATATACTGCATCCTCATAATTGGCATTATAATTATGCCTTTTTGGATATGGTAATATATAATCTTTCAAACTAGATGAAAACATTCATGAGTTGTGAAAAGGGTACCAACTACCAAGGGATTTGTTACCATTGTGGCATATATGTGCATCCTTCCTATATATGCATGAACATAGAGTGGGCTCCCTAATAATGTGAAGATGTTGATTATATGGGTGCCTGCAGGGGAAATATTGTAACACTCCCTATACAGAACCTAGGGTACATGTTGGGGCCTTACAAATATCATAAATAATTATGACTTCGATGTGTATCATCCAAAATGAAGTAGCTATCTAGATATCTTTTAGGAGGAGCAAAGAGCTAGAGTATATAGACATATGGGACAATTTAGGTTCCACCAATAACCTTAATTTCAATAGTAGCCACTATCGTAAGACAATGAGTTAAAAGACTTAAATAGGATGGAAGAGATTTTCAAGATATTTATGTCTTCCATTGATGCGTAATTTGGATAAATGGGAAATTTTGAACGTCAAGTGGACCAACTTGAAGAGATGACATAATTTAATTGTGCATCCATTAATAATTTAAAGATACAAGTCAATTAAATAACTGAGATGAATGCTACAAGAGGTCAAGGCAACTTTTATAGTTATAAAAAGATAAAGACAAGAGATCAATGTTAGCCATACCACTTAAGATTGACAAAACACTTGATGTTGAAGATGTAAAAAAAAAGGAAATGCAATGGTTAGACAAGCAAGAAGAAGTGGGTGAGGAAGTAATGAACAAAAGTAAACTGGCATTGGCAACAGTCTTGATTATGAAGATAATTTGCAAAGAAGCAAATTAGTGTTGGTTTCTTCCATAATAGGCATCAATCACGAACTAGAGTAGTAGACACTTTGACCTACGGTGACATAGATTTTCATAATCAAGTAGGATTGAGATGGAGGGAAAGGAAGATATAATTGTTCTTTTGCAAATTCTAAAGAATATATAATGCTTAAAGGATCTCTTTTTCAACAAGAAAAAGTTCGAGTTTTTAGTGATTAAGTGAAGAGAAGTCTAATATCTTATAAGGAAAAAAAAGGAAATGGGACAACCTATTTCCAAAAAGTTGTGCAAGAGCTAGAAGGCCTTGCATTTTGAAAAAAAAAACTAGAAGCAAGCCTCTAATTATAGATCCAAGATTAAATGCTTAAGTAAGAAGTCTAGCTAAAAGAATTCTAAAAAGGTTCTTGTTGGTAGGCAACTAAACATTCTAACTTTAATGTTCTTTTATTTAGTTCTTTAGTTCAAGTTTTCTACTAATGTTTTCTTCATTAATGTTTTTTTAGGTATTCGTAGATGTTGCATCACCAAATATGTATGGATAAAGGGGAGTTTTCTCTACCTTTCTTGCGTCTCATACTTCTTATTTTTTTGACATTAAGGACAATGTCATTTTTAAATGTAGGGGTCATTTTTATTTAGGTTCAATTTTTTAAAGTTGTTGTGTTAGTGTGTTTTAGGTTAATTTTGTACTTGTTATTAGGTTTAGGATCTTATTAGTTACTTTAGGTTAATAACATAAGTTTATAAATGATTTTGTGTTGAGATTGATTAGTAAAAATTATATCATAATATGATTAATTGAATGCTATATAAATCACTTTGTGAGTACTATGAAACTGAATTTGTTGAGTGAAAAATAATTTGGTTTAACTTGAGTTTCCTGTGAGAAATTAGGCCTTTATATAATATTCTTTCTTTCTTATATCTTCTTTGATTTTGAATTTCTAGAACTTAGATTTCATCCTTTTGAGATTACATATAAGATATGTATAAGTATTAAAATGATAAAGGCACTTAGGATTAAGTTTAAGCCTATTTGACTATCTTTTATACATGAATCTATTATTGAGCCCCATTGAGTGTAAATTAAAATTCTAACATTTTCCGTGTAACTCTTTTTCAAAGAACCTTGAAGCTTAAAGAGAACCAAATAGTTGCACCGTAATTCATAATTAGTAAAGTTTTTACTTGTGACTTAATGTGGTTGTTGGATATGGTATGCAAAATAATAAGTATGGAGGAGATGATAATGTAGATAAGGTGGCAATGAGAAAGGAAACTTGAGGCATTTAAAAAAGAGAGAAAAAATTATTGTATAAAAAATTTAACTAATATGTACAAAAATAATTTTATTGAAAAATAAATTGATATGGCTTTGTGTATTTAAAAAGAATGAAGAAAGAGGAGGAAATTTGTAAGATATGAGGAGCTGGAGGAGATTTTTCATTAATTTCTTGACTTGCTCACTCTACTAATTATAAATATCTTTGCTTTTCCAATTTCCTTCATTTGATAACCTACTTATCCCTTTTGTTGCATTACAACTTTATTTAAAATCCTTTTGATTTTTCTTGTATATATCTACTTGAGAAGTGGAGATTAAATGATTTTCAAACTTATGATAAGTTCAATTTGACCAGAAGATGATTAGTGTACCTTACCCAAAGTTTAAAAACTTATGTGAATGCGTGATACCTTATGAGAAAATTGTCAAATTTAAGTGTTTGAACTTGATGAAGGTGGTAGAACATTATTTTCTTTGTTTTATTTAAATACTAATTTATTTAAAATTATTATATATTTAAGCTTTGTATTTCAACTGAGACTTGATATGTATAATTTGTGTTATTAACTATGAAGTTAACTAATGAGTGTAATTAAATGTTTGTGGATATCATTATAGTAAACACTCAATAAAACTATAACTCCTCCAGTAGAGACACTTAGGGGCTTAAAGGCTTGAAGAAAATACTAAATGCCACCTAGCATCTATGAAAGTGAAATTAATTCTTATTTATCTAGGATTGTTTAGTTAGTTAGGGTTTCTTATTGTCAATTGCTTAAGGACAAGTAATGAGTTAATTATGGGGGCATTTGATAAGTTCATGTTTTGCATGTTTGTAAAGGCTAAGTTAATGGTGATTTTAACATTTCTATATATGTTTTATATATACTTATATGATGTTTTCTTATGTTTGTTTCATTATTTTATAGGTGATCATTTTGAGAAGAGATCAAGGATTTAGGCATAACTTTCTCATACTTGTTCGATTAAGGTGATTCTTAAGTCATTTGAAACCTAATTTAATGGGCTCCATCTTTGTAGAAGACCTAGAATAAAATCTAAAAGGCCCCTATGCTAAAACGACTAGGCGACCTACCCGACACCCCATAGTAACCCTCCAGTCGATATATAATCCAATTGGGAATTTCCTGTGGAGCTAAACCTATTGCCCTTTTTATCAAAAAGCTTTAACTCAATATTCATAAATATAAACAGTGGAGTTTTTCGTTTTTCAAAATAATTTTATTAAAAATGTTGTAGCACAATGACTGCATTTTGAAATCCCCATAATTTTCAAAATCCCTGTAAAAGTTTAAAACACTTCTATAATCACACCAATTTCTCAATTACAAATTTTGGACTTCAAGTCCACTCACTAGAAACCTCAAACAGTTACATTAAATGATTTTGAAAAGGCTAAAACATGTTCATGCATTGACTTTAAAACATTTATATACTTGCATTCTTTACACAAATGTACATTCCAAAACATATTCAAAGATATGCAATAGTTTTACAAGGAAAAAATGCCTACACAGTAGCACGTGACAAAGTTGACTACTCGCGAGGTGAAGTCCCTGTCACTGAAGTCCCTGAGCTTACACCTAGGACGTTGTATTTTGAAAACAGAAAGTAGATTGCGAGCTAAACGAGCTCAATGAGTATTAATTTTTCTATGCAAACCATATTTAACAATTTAAAATTCCCTAAAAACAAATTCATTTCATATCTTATTATACAAATAACAATATAAAACATATATGTTTTTTGAAATCAAATTTCTCAAGTTACTATTAAAGTCGATTATGGCGGCATCATTATTGTCATGAACTTTCTTACATGACATAGCTCACGACTAACTTCTTATCATATGGTACCTTTAGGCATAAAGTCACGGAGCTGGTTCCACATCACTTACCTACACTGGTTAACCACTAGCTACAGAGTTGGTTCTACATTGCTTATCCGCACTAGTTTAACCGTTATACATCAGTAGTTATGGAGTTGGTTCTGCATCACTTACCTGCAACTAGTTAACCACTAGTTACGAAGCTAGTTCTACATCGCTTACCCGCAACTAGTTAACCACTAGTTACGGAGCTAGTTCTAAATCACTTACCTGCACTAGATTAAACCCCCTATACACCTGTATAATAACGTGTATAAAACCTAACGGTATACTATAGGATAAAAATCATCTTTCCTTTTTATCAACCAATAACATACTTTCAATGTAACTTTAAATCATACGAAATTCAACTTTCAAACTTTAATTCATATATTGCTAAAACATAAACATATACTAGCAATATTCACGTACAATGTATCATTCATATAAAACTCATAATCAAACAATTTAAAATCACATGTCATCAATTCTTTTTGCAAAGAATTTATTCATATAAAATGATTAAAATACAGTCACTATTTTACAAACTTATTGCCAAGCACACTTACGCGTTTTGTGCCTCTCCGTTACCTACAAAAATCGCATTTCGCTTAGGCATTTATTTTCAAATTCAAAAATAAGGCATTAAGACTATATATTTGGTTTAACTGAATTCGAGATTAGTATTTAATCGTGTAACATGTACGCTAAATACCATCTTTTATAACCTAACCTATTATTCTAACTTTGAAATTACCATTTTCTCTTAGTTCCATAACCTAACCTATTATTCTAACTTTGAAATTACTTAAATACCATCTTTTACCCATTCTAACTTATCAATCTCTTCAAAACACTATCTCACCCATTTAATTCACCATAACTATAATCAAACTTCGACAACTCACATCAAGAGCTACATTTCCTTTTAAGGCCAAATTGTCCTCACCATACATACTTATATTGTCATTTCATTTTCTTTCCAATTTTTCAACACTATTCACCTAAGATTCATGTCAAGCACCATCGAAACACATCATAAACGATTTCAACTTCATTGCTTTCCACATACACCCCAAATACTAAGTTTTTTCCAAATAATAATATAACACTTCATTTAACAATTCCAATGCCACAAACACACTTAATGACCATCCTTAATCACATTCACATGGTTATTACATCATAACCATACTTTTATACCAAAAATGTCCTTAAGGCTAAACTTAACATATTTCACATCAAACTTTTCCAATTCAATTCCAAAACAATTCTTTTTCATTTCTTTACTTCATTAGCATCAAAACCATGCTATGAACATCATAAAACATCAAAAAAGAATTTTGGATCATTTCATATTAAAGAAACCTAGCCATGGTTGATTCCTTACATTTTGATTTCTTGGTTTACTTTTTTGATTTAAACCCTTAAATACTTCCAAGCTTATTATCTACTTTATGATGAGTCAAAAATCACCATTGTTCTTAAACAAATCTATCCCACTCAACACAAAAATTAGAAATTTAAGCTAGGAAAACTTATCACTTTTTCCTTCAATCTTTTAGTTATTTGATGATTACTTAGGCTTGATCAAGATTTCTTCAAATCCAACTCAATAACCATAAGAAACGGTTGCACTCTTCTTCTTCTTTCTTCTTGGCTAAAACTTCACCTTGGTTTCTCTCTTCTTTTTTTGTTTCCTTCTCTCACGGTTACACACTCCAATTGATGCTAATTTGTCTTACTTTTTTCTTTTATACTCCCCATTAATGATACACATGTCAGTCTCTAATTGGTCATCTCTAATGACTCATTAATCCACTCACACCATGTAAAAGGACCAAATTGCCCTTTAATGAATTTACTTCACCAACTAACCGAATTAAATTCTAAAAATATTCCATAACCATCTTATTATCAAATTGACCATGAAATACTCTAATTAGGATCAACACTGATTGATTGAATGCTTTAAAAAATTTTCAAATGGGTTTAAAATCGTTAATGCCCATTTCCAAAAAGGCTTTTTAGTCCTAAACTTTCGGAACTCCTGAAATCTATCTAATCAGACTTATTTTCGATTCGTTTCAGTATCATTAAACTCTAATACTTATTCCATATATTTTTCAATATTTCAGGGTTGGGTCCCCAAAAAATCACTATTCACCTAGATTCACTAGTCATTCGAAAACACCATTCACCAAAAATAAAAATTTATATTCAATGAAAGGAAAGGTTTATGGTTTTACAAAATCAACATTGTATATGAAGTAAAATTGACATTAGCATTATCACATATGCACTTAAAAGGTTCCAAAACAAAATCGATGCTAGTTTAAAAGTGTAATAAGTGTCAATTCTTGTAGCAAACACTTTGACGACATATAAAATTATGATTTTGAATCACCTTTGAACTCTTTTATTTAACTAGATTATAGATACTCTTATTAAGGTTCTTTTTTAGAGATTTATGGAGGCTTATGACAACCTCTTTTGTTACTAAGCTTTTAGTTTTAGGATTCCTTTACATCAAAGGGAGTTTGGAGCATGATTTGGAGGAGCCTGTCACAACTCTTCTAATTCTTTCTTCCTTTTTTTTCCCTTTAAGTTAAGATTATTTTATTTTATTTTATTTTCATTATGTTCAATATTTAAAAGCCTTGTTAGGGTCAGATATGTAGCTTAGGATGGGTTCTTAAATTATTAATACATGATGTGATTATTGTTTGGTTGAATTTATTCTCTTTGTTCTTAATCTTAGATTTGTGCAAAACCATTAGATATTCAATATGAAGGATTGTGTGAAGAGATTGAGAGGTAAAGAATGATCCTTGTACCAAGAGAGTAAGCACTTTGGTATTAAAGAACAAAAGTATCTTAGACTATTGTGATAGCTAAATAGATTAACTATGCTTAATGAATTTAATTAGTTGAATTGCTCGTCGAAATGTAGTAGTTACCTAATTGAACATACTTGTTTGCCTCAAGAAATGAAATAGATAGTTTAGTAATTTTATTTTAACCTAGATAACTAATTTTGCATGATAATTGGAATTCCATATAGGTGAATCTCGAAGTCTTAGCATTTTTTTTATCTTATTTTCTCTTCAGTAATTAATATTATTGCTTTCATTGGTTTAGTAGTTTAATTTTCTTTTTCTAAAATTTGATTTGTTTGATTTCATTGTTTGCTATAGGATTAATAGAAAAAGAAATATTGTTCATGTGGGATAGATATTCTGGATTTAATCTAATCTTAATTACTTCTTACAATTGATCTAAACGCTTGTAGAATCAATTTGATCATAATGTTAACGAGAATTAGTAAGACCATTAATTTTGGGATAAATGTATGTAAACTCTCAAAGGTGATGTTATTTAATGTTAAAAAACGAAGGTGGAATAATTTTATAAAAAACTATAAAATTAGAATATTTAAAACAATTTGTCATTTTCTCTATTTTCTTAATGAATAAAAGTTAACATTACAAAGCAAGTAACTTTTTCTAATAAACTTGAACTTTCATTTGTTAATACCTTATAAATAAGATCAATAATAAATTAATTGAATGCTAGATAAAACATAACCTAGGATTTCATTTTAAACCTAATCTAAACAAACAATTAACTTCAAGTTTCTTAATTCATTGTATATAATACGATGAAAATATATTTATAGATACAATGCCATGATTATGAGAAGGTAAGATATAAATTTTCATATGATTATGAGAAGGTCAGATATAAATTACTAAAAAGATGGACAATAAGAAAAGAGTTTCACTAATATACAGATAGCCTATCATGATTACTAAAATAAAAATGACATTGTTCTCATTCCCTCCCATCAATTCCATTTGTAGTTAGTTCAATTAAAAGACTAAAATAAATGATAAAAGGATTTTTACGAGCCTTATACAAGTTACTGATAGGTCTATTTTCTATATATTATTCAAGGTTAAATTACGATGTGTTTGGAAATTTTATAGCAAGTTTTATATGGATTATATGATGTTTTCCCATGTTTAGTTCATTGTCTTGTAGGTGATAATTTTGAGAAGATAACTCGGATATGAGTATAACCTTCTCCATCGTTATCCAATCAAAGAGATTTTGGAGTCATTTAGAAGATAAGAAGATGGAAGACAACTTTGTAGATAATAAGAGGCTAGCTCTAGCATAAAGATATCAAAAAGTGGAGAAGCAGGTGCAAAAGGGAATAACAGGCACACGATATGACAAAGAGATGAGTGTCAATCTTTCATAATGTTTAGAGGTGTGAGAAATAAAACAAGAATGACACCAGTTACAACTTAGTGTCTAGCACCAGTTACACGCTTCCTTAAAATGAATAAAATTTCTAGAACCTTCACAATTGTTAATATATCTCATGGTAACAAATCTTTAAGAGTTGTTTCTAAGATCTAGGCAATGTGAATGCTAGTTTGGCACTGATTCTCTTACATTTCTTTTTGATAACTCAGAAGACTTTATACAAATGATAAAATGTTATATACAAAACTTAAGATTCCTACACATGAACCTCTTAATAACCTTACGGAGATTCACTAGTACCAACAACCTGCCTTGTAAGCTAATTCCATTGAACAATTACATCAACAATTGACTCAATTTTCTGCCAAACATACCTTAGCAAGCTATCAAGTTACACAGAAGCTCAAATTACCTACAAACCTTCCTGCTGTAAGTGAAGTAATAGATAAACAATCAATTTACAATCAACACACTATGCAGATTAAGTTTCTTCAAATGCTCTTGTTCTCTGCCAATTTTTTCATACCTTTAGTACTAGAAATGTGATTAGTACTTATGCCTTCCATCTGTAGATTGTGGACCTTGATCATCAATGAGAGAATCTGTTGTCGAATCCTCTGCTTGTTATCTTTATGTCCTTTTCCAAACAAGGAGTTCCAGGTGTTAACTTCCTTTCATCTTTTCCGAAGAAGATGCCTAAATATTTCTTCTCACTGAGACTGTTGTACCAGTTGGAGTTCCTGATCTATGAACCTACAGAAAAATATGTTAGAGAAATAAACCTCATCAATTACCTCCTCACTGTGTTGGAGCGGATATATTCCATAGCTTGGAAGATTACTCTGGAGCACACACTCCTAGCATCCATGGCTTCATCTTTAAAAGTTCTATTTTTCCGTTCAATCCAATTAGTGTAGAATATAGTTGATAGAAGGATAGGGAAAATAGGAATGTCTGAGGTTCTGATAGTTGGAGCATGATTAAACCAAGTGAGAATGGATCTTAGGTTTGGTTGAAATGGAAGGTGTAGATGAAAATGGTAGAGAAAATGGTCCCAAACGGATTTAAAGAATTGACACTCAAAAAATAAGTGATCAATTGTTTCATTGTTCGAGAAACACAAGGAACAGTAGTTAGGAGTTTACAAGTAGAAAAGTTTGTCCCGGGTTTGTAGCTTCTGAAGGAAAGCTAGCCATAGGATAAAAGAACACCTAGGCCTACTGTTTTTGAACCAAACAAGCTTATGCCAAGAAACTTCTTGTAAAGGACGTCTCAAAAAATTGTATGTTGATCCATTAGTGAACTTTTTTGTAGGACTAGCGAGCCATTCCAAACAATCCGGTTGTGGGGTACTTTAAAGGTTGGTGACAACCTCCTTTATTCACTAAACTTTTAATTTCAATATTATTTTTTTGCATTAAAGAAGGATTTAGAGCAAGATTGGAGGAGACAATGACAACTTTTCTAGTCCTTTCTTCCTTTTCTTTCTTTTATACTAATATTGCCTTTTTTTAGTTTTGTTTTCATTATGTTTAATAGTTAAAAACTTAGTTAGGGTTAGGATGTAACTTTAGATGGATCTTTTTATTATTTAATAATGTTTGATTGAATTTATTTTCTTTGTGCTTAATCATTAGATATATTCAATTTAAGGGATTATATAAAGGACTGAAAGCAAAAAATAATATATGCACCGGGAGAATAAACATCTTAGATCTAAAGAACAAAATTATCCTAGACGATTATGATAATAAAAAAGATTAACTAAACTAAATGAATTTGATTAGGTTGAATTGCACATTGAGAGGTGGTAGTTACCTAATTACATATACATATATGAACAAGAGAGAGCATAGATGCATTAGGTTAATTGTTATTTTAACCATAATAATGAATCCTGGATGATAATTTGAAGTTCATATAAATGAATCTCGAGGCCCTAACATTAGTTTTGTTGATTTCTCTTGTTTAATTATCTTGCCTTTAATAGTTTTATAATTTAATTATTTTTATAGATCTTCTTTATTTTAAGGTTATTATTGAACTAAGATTAATAAACATAGTAATATAATTATTGTGAGAATACTTTAAATCACTCTAGTTTAATAACTTGATATAATTGATTGTGTACCCTTGCAATAGATTTAGTAGGTCAATTTCCAAGCTGTATAAATATAAAGCAGATCAAGCACAATTTCTTAATAAAAAATTTGTAATTGAAATTTTGACACGCATCTTTTATTTATGAATAGAAGATATTTCATTGAACCCAACCTTTAAAGTTGTAAAGAAAAACTACCTGGGGCCTAGCTACAGAAGTCGTGCACTCGGTGCTCTGGCAGGAGCTTTAAGAACCCGAATCAAATCTTTTGAAAATGTAAAGCTAACTAATATGGCAGCTCCAATGCCCAAAACTGACACAATTGTCCATTGAGCACACTTCTTTTTATCATCTGGTAGCTCATTACTAGGATAAAGAAAATTGTACAGTGTACTTCCTTATTCTATTGGCCAATTCTTTTCCTTATCAGGGATTGCTCACCTTCATCAATCAATAAATTAATAATCATAACCAAAAATTTCAATTTTTTTAATTACAATTATAACTACGATTATGATCCTATCATAAAAACTAATTAATCTTGCGATCATGAAATTGTTTTTAATATATACAATTTATTCCAACATAAGAAATTTGTAGAACAATCAACAATGGTAGTACTAGTAGCGGAAGAGTCTGAGCTCGAAGTAGTCAACTCGCACTGACAATTATCCACTGCCGCAATATTCGACTGTGATATACCGTTCTCCTCCGATCGGTGTGCACCTGGGAAGCGTGTCCCCTTCCTCCTGTTAGTTTGTACCGATACCTTGGTACAAATGAAAAGGCAACTTTCCACAAACTGCCATTTAAGTCCCATCGATCTATAGCACTGTGACCCACTAAATGTAACTTCTAATGGTAACTTCTAAACAGGTTTATGGACTATGAGATTTTTAGTTCTTGAATATTTATTTGGGGTTCATTGCCTCTACTAAAATTTAGAGCAAACTAATTTGTTTACTTTGATTCCAAAGTGCTCGATTTTTTTTCTGAGCTTATAGTTTGTATTAGTTTTTGGAGATCTATTGCGCTTACTCGTAACTTTCCTCGTATAAATTATCATTGTTACCTCGTTTTCTTTTTTCATTTTGGGTTTTGATTTCTTTAAACTAGTTTTTGTCATGGTGAGCATCGTTCATCTTCAGTTTGAGAAAGAAACAAATTTGGTTTGAGGATTAATATTCTCTGGATCATTTGTTTCAGCGAATTAAGGCCATACAATTGTTTCTAAATTGTATGAAAAACAGAAAATTTTCTTTCTCTATTTTGAAAAAGATTTGGAAATGGTATTTCAAGGTTCTTTATATTGTTTTTGGTCATGCTTTAGATCTGTTGCAAGTAGTTTCAAACTTTCTCATTTGGAGTTTCTAGTTTACTTTTTTTTCGAAATTATCTTTTTCACCATACAAAAAGTCAACTTCTTGTTCTTTATCTTGGATAGAAACTAGAAAACTAGAAAGTCATTCCACTTTATAGGAAAATCACATTAAATTCATTCTAATTAGGGTTTGTCTTTAATTTTCCCTTATTTTATCTATCTGTGATTATTACTATTAATGAATATCATTATATTGACAAGAGGCTTCATTGTTACCTTTTTCGTGATTGCTTTTATTCTTCTTCTTTTTTATTGTTGCTATTTAATTCATAGGGTGGTGATATTAGTGTAACTTATTTGAGTTTTTGTTACAATAGGGTTTTTCTTTCTTTTATCCCTTTTATTTGGTTTTTTTAAGCTCTTGTCATTGTTTCTTTTCTCGAGTGGTCTTAGCGTCATTTAAGGCCTTGTTGTGCTTGTTTTGTATAGCTTGTGTTGGGTGTTAATATAGGTATAGTTGCTTTGACTTTTTATAATAGCACTAAGGCTAATCCTTCGATGAGTTTTGAGACTAGAAGGAGAGAAGAAGTTGACAGATTATGGATAAGTTCCTGGAACATCAGGACTCTTACAGGAAAGTCATTGGAATTAGTGGATATTTTAGATAAATATAAAACTAATATAATGTGTATTCAAGAGACAAAGTAGATGGACTTAAAGCGAAAAGCATATACGGGTTCAAACTTGGGAATTTAAGGTGTCAAGGAAACAGAATGGTGTAGGTATCGTGGTTGTGACAAAGAACTCATACATCATGTTACAGGGCTAAAGGGGACTAATGATAGTATTTTGTCGTTAAAGATTATGGTGAAAGATACGTTTTCAATGTAGTGTGTGCTTATTAACCCTAAGTAAGATTGGAAGAACAATTTAAGCATCAATTTTGGGAAGAGTTAGATGCGGTGATTCAATAGATTCTCCTTAACTAGAAAGTTATTCTAAAAGGATATTTTAATGGCCACATGGGGGCGACCATGGATGGGTATTCTTGTGCTATTTTGAGTATATAGATAGGAATGATAGTGAGACTGCTTTGTTAGATTTTTTTTGGTAGCATTTCATTTGGTGGTAGCCAACTCATTCTTTAATAAAAAAGAGGAGCACTTGGTAACTTTTAGTAGTAGAACCACGAAGACTCAAATCTACTACTTCTTCGTAAGGAGAAGCAATCGACCTAGTTACAAGGATTGCAAGGTGACACCTAATGCAAGCTTGTTAACTCAACATTGATTATTAATCATGGATCTTATAATTAAGGATTGGAGAAAGAAGAGTAGTTCTTGAAGGTGCACTAGAGTTAGATGGTGGAATTTAAAAGGGGACATTATGGAATAACTTAGGGACAAAGTAATATCTAGAGAAGAATGGAAACTAGAAGGACATGCTAACTAGATGTGGGAGGGAGTAGCAATTCTTTTAAAGAATGTAGCTAAAGAGACATTGGGAGTTTATAAATGACTTAGGGGTGGTAAGAAGGAGTCTTAGTGGTAAAATGAAGGCGTACAAGAGAAGGAGAAGATCAAGAAGGTTGCCTATAAAGCTTTGTTAAATAGCAATACAAATGAAGAGAAGGAAGTTAATAGAGAGAGCTAAAAGATGGCAAAGAAGATAGTTTCAAAAGCCAAAGTAGAGCCTATAAGAACTTATATCAATGATTGAAAATTAAGGATTAAGAAAATAATATATTTAAGCTGGCAAGAGCTACGGAACAAAAAGTGAGAGATTTGGATTAAGTTTGTTGTATAAAGGATGAAGCAAGACGGGTGCTCCTATATGAAAATAACATCAAAAGAAGATGGCAGAGTTACTTCTATAGCCTTTTTAATGAAGGAAAAGATAACAACTTTTCCTTGGATAATCTTAACATTTTTAATAAATAGCATAGCCTCACTTGTCGGCAAATCATGAAAAAAGAAAATAAAGGATATTTGAGGAAGATGCAGAGTGAAAGGGCAGTTGTACCTAATGATTTACCCATAGAGTGGCGGAATAGTTTAAGAGAAAAGAGTTTTACTTAGTTAGCCAAGCTTTTCAATGTGATCCTTAAGTCTACCAAAATTTCGGATAAGTGGAGATTTGGCACATTAATCCCTTTCTACAAGAACAAAGGAGACATCCAAAGTTGTAACAACTACTGAGGCATCAAACTACTTAGTTACTCTAAGAAGTTATAGGAGAGGGTAATTGAGAAAAGAGTGAGAAGGGGTACAACTATCTTAAAGAACCAATTTGGTTTTATATTAAGGAGGTCCACAATAGAAGTTATACACCTCCTTATACAATTAATAGAATATTATAGAGACAGAAGGACCTGCACATGATTTTCATTGACTTAGTGAAGGCTTATGATAAGGTACCTGAGGAAGTCATGTGGAGGTGTTCAGAAGTTAAAAGAGTTCCTATGACTTATGTAAAGGATATTAGGGATATGTATGAAGATGTTAAAATTAGAGTAAGGACGATAAGAAAAGATACAAAGCAATTTTATATCAATATCAGGCTACATCAAGGCTCCTCATTGAGACACTTCTTATTTGTAATAGTTATGGATGAGCACACCAAGAATATCGAAGGGGTTGTGCCTTGGTGTAAATATTTGTTGATGACATTATTTTAAAACATGATGTTAATGTCAAGCTAGAACTTTAGAGGGATACTCTATAATCAAAGGGCTTTAAATTGAGCATGATTAAGACTGAGTACTTAGAGTATAACCTTTTTGGTCACAGGGTTATACCTAATATGGAGATAAAGATTGGTTTAAAAGTTATATCACATAAAAATTATTTTAAATACCTTAGATCTATCGTACACGATAATAGTGAGATAGATGACAATATAATTCACTATATCAAATCAGATTGGCTTAAATAGAGGGGCGTATTAGTAGTTTTATATGACAAGAAAATACCACTCAAGTTAAAAGGTAAATTTTAACATTTAGCAATTAGGCCAAACTTTGCTCTATGGGGCGGAGTATTGACCCATCAAACAAGTATATATTCATAAGTTAATGGTGGTGGAGATGAGGATTCTCCATTGGATGTCCAACCTTATAAAAAGATATTGTTGGGACCCGATCTCGGAACCGGACCCCAACCGAAAAAACGAAAACGAAAAACAAAAAGGCAAAACCATACGCAATTAAACGCGTGCGGAAGCAAACAAAAGAAACCGAAGGGAAAGCGAAACAAAGTGGCGGAAACGAAAGAACGGAACAAAGCCGAAAGAACAAAATATGAATCAAAAGCAAAACGAATAACAAAGAACGAAAGCGAAATCGAAGGAACGGATCCGAAACGAGTTCGAATCGAACCGAAACAAATATCTGACATCCGCGAATAAAAACTTATTT